>VKOC01000835.1:0-146484 GCA_009364415.1 Spea multiplicata | reverse complement strand
AATTCTGATTTCGTCACATGGATCAATGAAAATGGGGCCAACCCCCCCCCATGAAATGGACGAAAGCGAAGCAAAAAGTTAAAACATTTTCTTCAAAATCCGCATGCTCTTTCACTCCCACTCTGTTGTCTCCTACCGTCTTTGCCTACCACTTCCACTTCTGTGTCCCTCAGCTTCACTTCTCTGTCACACACCCTCTTGTTCTTCAGCTTCTTGTTCTTCTTTCTTTCTTCTATTTTCTCACCTCTTTCTGTGTCCTCAACTCCTCGGGCATGACCTCCCAGCGAACATCAGCCATTTTGACTGAAGTCCATAAAGGGCTATCTTAGGCCGAAGAACGAAGAAAGAGAAAGAAAGAGGAAAGAAGACAGAAGAACAAGAAGAGAAAGAGCTGCTGAAAAGGAGACACGGACATGGAAGTGGTTGGCAGAGAAGATAGGGAGACATTGAGTAAGAGTGAAAGAGTGTGAAAAAACAATTAAATGCAAAAGAACATTTGTAGCTTTGCTTTGTTTTTTTGCTTCTTTCGTTTGAAGCTCCTCCTATTTTTCTGACATCTAAGTAATGCCTGTTTTTTGTTTACTTGTTATAAACAATAATAATATGCGTGATTTGTATACATTAGTTTATGTAGTTTGATAACATACTGGTATGTTAGCTGTTTTTAATTGGCTTTCAATTCCTTTTCTTATGATTGGCAAAAGTAATACAACACATCTATATTTCTGTAGCAACAGCATTATTTGCCGACGGTAGAAAGTTGTTTTGCTAATAGATTTTATTTTTAAAAAATCCTTGATATGCCTTTTATTTTATTTTCCTTGGTATATTCATTGGTTATTGAGCAGTTGATTGACTTATAAATATATTTATGCTTAAGCGTAAGTGGCCATTGGCTTCCCTACTGTTTTAGATAGCGTGAAAAACAGTTCTATCAACATAAGTATTGTTTTAAAACCTAACTTCCTGTGTAGAATATTCCCCTGTGTTCCATCAGTCTGATTCTCTGATGAACTACATCGTTTCCTATAAACTGTCCATGGTCCATAAATTCTGAAGCATAAAGACTATTACTGTGCAAATCCACAGAAAGCGGAATCTTTGCTTTCTCACATAATACTGTTATAAAGGAGGCGTTAGATAACAATTAAGCCAGCTTAATTTCAGTCATATGTTTAGTATTTGAGGATAATTTTGCAAATACCATATCATTTTGATAAACTGTCACAAGCCTTTACCCTTTCTTTCTTTCTTTCTATCTCTCTCGCTCTCTTCTTCATTTGAAATGTCTATATTTGCCAACAGACAATATGTAAATATTATGTAATAAGTTAATATGATAACATTTTAAGCTATCATCAAGTTTTGAGTAACTTATTATGACATCTTAAGCACAATTTAAGGCATTTGCACTAGGATTGTGTAGATGTTTACTGCTTCACCCTGCCCAACAGGTCTGGTGAAACATCTATTGATCATTGATGTATATGTCTTAGATAACACAATTTGAAAAAGTATTTTTATAATCACACATAGAACATGTTAGCAATATAAAAATGTATCAGTCACTTAGATGGGACTGCGTGAATGGAGGTCCCAAATAACGTGAATCAGGCGTTAATTGGCAAATTGTGTTCTGGGTATCCAAGAATGAGTCAGGGGAGAGGCTGTAGTCAGAATCCCCTTTGTTAAAGTATGACATACCTACGAAACTATACGTTGTGTACAATATCCTTTACCATAACAAATTTCACAAGCAATCAATACAGAATAATAGATCCGGTTACTTTATAATCTGAGATAGATTGTAACTAAATAATGCAGAATATGGCCAATATTACTATGTAATTTGTCCCCCTACCACAGTCAGTAACAAGCAAGCAAAGATGCAGAGGCATGCTGTTATCTGGTCCAGATCCCCAGGGCCGGCTTTTGGAAGTCAGATGAGTTGGAAATTCAGACACAGCAGGCCAACAGCCTACTTCTCCTGTAATCCCAGCCAACTCGCCACAGACTATGATAGAAGATGATATAAGGAAGATGAGGTGAGTCTGATTATGGGTTTCTGATGATGAACTGCTTTCCGACCATTCTTGCTCCCTTCTTGTTATGGAGAGATGGTAATTACCAGCACTCTTCTTAGGATGACAGTCAAATACCAGAAAGATCAGGTAAAGGATCTGGTCAGAAGAACAACAAGTGTCTGTTATGGCGCTTTTGGCCAGATGCAAGTAAAAATAATAAATGAAATATGTGGATATTGCAAGAGTTATGCAAATATTTGACCTATATGAAATATTGGAGTAACAATATATTGGATAGGGCATCTCTGCATGCACTGCCATATTGCCTTCAGTCACGTGAGAGCAAAATGACAGCAACATCCTCTCCCCTGATTGGTGGATGTCACTGCAAGAGTCGCCATTTTGGCAGAATTTGCCGCCGGGTTATGTCCACGGAGATGCCCAGGAAGAAAGAAGATAGCAGATTAAGGATGGAAGATAGAACAGAGAAGATGAAGAACAAGAAGATGCAGAGGAAGATGGGGAAGCGGTCACCAGAAGCAGAAATGGTTGGTAGAGAAGTTAGAGAAACAGAAGTTAGAGAGCGAGAGTGAATGTGTGCATCCATTTGTCGATCATTGTTCCATTCTTGGGAACCTGAATCATGTAAACCACAAGTTAAATTTTGTCTATGATTGTGTACGATTCTTGCCAAGATGGTAGGAATTTCTTCTCCTTAATCTAATTTTTTTGAAAGTTATGCAGATAAACTTGGTCTGAAAACTCCATATCTTCTAATATTTTCTTAATGTGTTAAACCATATTTTATATGCTTTGTCTGGAAATACTATTGTAATCCCCTGTTATTAATTCATTTGACTTTACTATTCAATGGGATTCACTGTACATAAACTGCCCTGCTCTGTGTTGTAGTTCTTACTAATATATATGAATGTTATGGTTTATTAATAATGTATTTTTCTGTCTTCTATTTTCCATATGTGTGTTAATGCAGAACTAACAGACAAAATAAATGTAGCACCTTTATCTGGAATGACAAAAGGTTCACCACAATATGATGATGGACATATCTTGACAATTTTCCATTAAATATTTCATCTAGTTTTTAGCTCATTTATACTATATCCGTAATAGCCTTCTAAAGCCCCAAACAGTTACGATTCGATATACTTTCACTGTTCTAGGTATGTCACTAATCTCTCAGTACTGCGATCATTTCCCACAATTCCCTTTAAGATTGACCTTTTTTGCCCTCTCATGCCTTAAACTCATTTCACTCATCGTTTCGCAGCCCTTGAATACTTTCCTACACATTATTTATCATCACCCGCTGTCTCTTATCTTTTCTAACAAAACAGCTGAATATCTACCTTCTTAAAGTTTATCCCTGCTATATTTGCACCTGAAAAACTGTCTTCATAAAGATCTGATCTTTTTCACTTGGACTTATTTAACGGTACTACTCCAGTTGCATATAACTCCCATTATTTCCCTAGTGTTTTAAGGCCAGTGTCCCGATCAACTAACACTACTACTCAGGACAGCTATTCTTATTTATTGTTTGCTATTGAATAACATATAACTAGAGTTGAATTATGGGTACTTTGTAGCACAAGAATAGCAAATTATCAGGTATTAGAAAGAGAGCCTCAGGAGCATCTAGTCGGAAGGACTACATGTTGGGGGGGTAATAATGGGATTGAAGGGGGTGGTTAAGGGGTACGGCCCTTAGGGGGTTAGCTAAGGTGGGCTTCAGAAGGCTGTGCTCGGTGGGAGCCATTTTCTTTTGTTTTTTGCAAGGGTTCATGTGTGCTGCCCCTGGGGTGAGGGCAACTTAAATATGAAGCAGAGGTTTTTTGTGGTGATGAACCATTGTGTTTTTCTGAGTGAAAAGTGTGCTGGACCTGTCGTGTTGGGGTTTGTCCACAGCCATTGGTGTTTGACAAGACACGGGTTAAAAGAGGTAGTGAAGACAGGGGGCACCCGCTAATAAATGTTCTGATTATTAGTAATTAAAATAGGTTATTGTGAATTATTATTTGAATTGTCAAGTTTTGTGATTTATGTAAAAAACGTAATATTCTACCAAACCAGTAAACACGTTGCAGTGTTTAATTTAAATGCTGCAGCCATAAATATACAGCCTTGTGTCTCTGTATTTTTTGTGTAATAACTAATTTTCACTTTTATACAATGTGTAGATCAAGGCTACAGAATATATAGCTTTGGTGTTTTCATCCCCATTACAAGATCTCCACAGTGGCTGCTACGATGGGTCAAACCTAGCTTGTATGTCAATAGTCTGCATCTATAGGTCCTTGCTTTTTTATATACTTGATTGTATTTTAATATATGTGTTATGTCATCTATAATTAAAGCTAGTGTTCTAACCCTTTACAAGTAAATGCAGTATTAGAAATATTAGCATTGTTGAATGATCAATTTAGCCTCATAACTTTTGTTGGGAAGACTTGTGATGTGATACAAACGCAGGTACTTATAGGTTCTTACCACAGAAACTGAAAAAAATTATGTGATTAAACCTTCAGAGGAAAGAATAAAATAACAGGTCTGGTAAAATTTATTGGTAATGTGCAATTGATGTTTTATCCATGTAGAGCAACCATTTGACTAAGGTGCCACATTTTATTTTTGCCTTTCAGGGACACACCATGAAGCAGATGAGATCACAGACACAGGTCTATATTATATAACCAGCTTCCCAGTTCCAACTCTGTCACTAAACAGCTTTCCATAGTCATCTTTGTCCCCAGTTTCCCATAGTCCCCTTTGTTGCTAAATACCTTTCTATAGCCCCAGCTTACAATTGCCAACCATGTCCCCAAAAAACTTCCTTTTTCCAACCATGTCCTCAGTTTTCCAACATATCTTACTGAAGACTTTGCTTGATCCTTCCAGTCCTTCACATGACCTGACACCTTGCTGGGTTCCTACTTCCACATTGGTGCTGGCTCCATCCTCGAAAATCATTGAGCAGGGCTGGCGCACAAAGGAAAATTATTGAGCCATGCTGGCCTGTGCCCACAAGCATTATTAAGTGCTGCTGGCTGGCAGCCGCCGGGGGGGCTTCTTAGCATGCCGCCCAAAGATCCTCCTCTAAGGAGAGTTCTCATTCTGGGACGTGTTGTCACCCTACTTGTGACAAATATTTACTTATTACACAAAATCTACAATATTTTGCAATTAATTGTCAATACTTCCAAATATTAAAACGTTATTTGCTTAAGGATGTTTACCTATACATTAAGTAATATATTAACATGGGAATTGAATTGGCAGATATTTTTTCTAAATTTTTGGCTCTTCTAAGAAAAATCCACACACACAAAAAAATCCCCAAAGCTTTATTTATATCAAAATTAAAAAAACAACATGTGAAATACGGATAATATTGGATGTTTATTGTACAGATCAATACCATGACATGTCCTGATTCAAATGAGACATAAAGGCTACAAACAATATAATGGAAATATTATAGAAAATGTTTACCATAAAGTAAAAGTAAAGGTTATTTCCTTAAAAGGACAGCCCGAATCCTTCATGGGAATAGCGGCAGTATGTCAAAAAACTATGCAAGGCATTACATATCAACATCTGTATTTGCAGATGTCTAAGAAATCTCTTTGCATTACGAATAAGCGGTTGACAAAGAAAATCTGTCTCATCTATAGCATTAAAGTTGCCTAGAACAAGTTAACTGTCAATGTTTTGATTAATTTAACTTTAGATGTTTAGGGCAGGAACTCATATGTACATTCCATTAGATGCACTAAAAAAAAGGGAGAAAGAAAGAAAAAGAAGGGAAAGCTATAAAATTTGTCTCATGACATCCTGTCATCACATCTGTTTGTTTATATTATCGGGAGGAAGAGTTCCTATAGCAATTCAAGTTCCAGTTGGCCTCTGCGACTTACCTCTGCAAGAGATGGTTATGTTGGGTTACAATTACGCTTGGAGCACAATTGTTCATTAAACATGTTGCTATATAACAGCTTATTAGTTGGCAGCGTTTGAAAACTATAAATATTCAGCTGACACAAAATTTTATTGGATCAAAAGAAGATTCATTGCAGTAGCTCAACACTCTTGGTCTTTGTTATTTGGTTTTTCAAAAGCGTGTATGGTCTTGCTCTTCACCACCTGCTGTTTTAAGATACTTTTTGCTTTTGATATTAAATCATGTTTTTCTACAAATGAAAATTAGTTCGGTTGTGAAACTTTTTCTTGTTTGGCTTGCTTACAGTAAAATTGCGTCATTCCAGGAAGAGCTGTTTAATCTGTCCTGGAGTAAGACAAGAGTTTTCAGAGAAATAATCTGCCTAGTGCACTTCCCCATGACCAATATATGAGCCAGAAAGGTATGGAGGGGGTATCTTCATACATCATCTACATAATGGAGACACTTGACGCTCTGTGGGTTTTAGGAAAATATCACTACCATATTGCATTTTTGTTTTTCTTTCTATGTATCATTTCACTTGTTATTCTCTTCCAGACAAAATGTGCTGCCTCTATGCAGATGTTTGACTAAGGACTGTTACGGTAGAAAATTATTTTTCAATAATTTTTGTGTTCGCCAAACCCTATGTTCTGGATCGAGTACAACGAAAATTGATGGCACTTTTTTAATAAATGATGATGACAATTTGATTTGATAACATGACTGTTTTCAGATACAGTAGCTCCAATGGGACAATTTTGAATAAGGTAAAACATTATTATTTATTAATTTTTATTGCATTATCCTATCTATATGTTTGTATTCATTTTCAACATGAGTTGAACATCTCTTGAACGTTTGTCTTTTGCCAATACTTTCAATTAAGAAGCCTAGAAGGTCTATGGATTTGGATGACCAAAACTAATATTTTTATTCAAATATTTTGTTATATGTTGTCCCATTAAACCTATGGTGTTATAGAAGAAAATCTTCCATATGTGTATCGAGATTATCCCAGTCGACACCAGTGTAATTTTTCGGTTCCAAGAGAACCAGCTAACAGCTGGTGAATTTATGAGCCACACCAGTGAGATACAGCTGACATTCCCATAAGAAGTGGGTCTAAATATTGTCACTCCTAGGGACATTGTTCAAGGTAACAAAAGTGCCTAAGATATCCAAGAGCTCTCAGATTGCAATAACTATTAAATACGTGGCATTGCAATACTTCAAAGGGTCATAACTGCACCTATGTCTATATTATCCAGTCTCAGAACCCTGCCATGTTTCGTGTCTGTAGATGCAATTAGCACTAGTACATGGAAAGTTGGAAACATAGAATTTGATGGCACCGGACTTCAAACACAGATTAAAAAACTGTAAATACTGTCACTACAGGTGAGCTCTAAAAAGTTCATATCAGTTCTGAAAAAAGTCTCGAAAAGTTGAATAATCTTGCAAGGAGTCACATTGGTAAAAAAAAAAAAAAATCATTTATCACATGATAATAATGCCCCCCTCCTTCCATTAGCCATCTGCACACTAGCTTCTGGGCACAAAGACCAATTAACGTCTTTCAGATAGCTTATCCCTAATAACAAGAACATTAGTGGATGCTAAAGCCAAACAGAATTATCACAGGCTTTATGGAGACATTATATAATTAAAGAAATCTTTTGTAGGTGAGTGAAAAAATTATAATATATATATATATATACACCTTGCAAAAGGGCTTTCTAATTATCATTTAGCGTTTTAAACTTAAACCTGGATTTGCGAATACAAAGGGCCATTGGAACACAGGAGTAATGGTTGCTGGTAAAGGGCCTATGTACTCCTATGAAGATATTCAGTTAAAAATCAGCTGTTTCCAGCTACGATAATCATTTACAACATTAATTGATTAATTAATCAACTGATTAATTTCATGTTTAATGGACAAAATATGATTTTTGTCCAAAAACAAGGACATTTCTAAGAGACCTCAAACTTTTCAATGGAAGTGTATATTATTATTATAATATAATATATTATATATAATGTTATTATATATATATATATAAAATAGTAAACTTTCTCCCTTTGCATCAACACAGTATCAATTCTTCAAGGTACACTTGCACACAGTTTTAAGGATTTGGCAAGTAGATGTTTCAAACATCTTGGACAACAACAGTTCTTCTTCAATGAAATTGGCTCAATGTTTGATGTAGAATAAATGTGGAACCAATCAGAAGCCTCTCTCTGATGGCATTGCATGATGGATAAGTATCTGCCTGTGCTTTTAACCATTGAGGAGACTAATAATTCTGACCAAATCCCCAACTCCATTTGCAGAAATGCAGCCTCAAACTTGCAAGGAGCCTCTACCATGCTTCACTGTTGCCTGCAAATACTCAATCTTGTACTGCTCTCCAGCCCTTCTGCAAACAAACTACCTTCTGCTACAGTCAAATATTTCACATTTTTATGGCCGCTATCTTTGGCTGTGTTTCCTTTATTAAGCCGACGTTAAAATTGCAAATATGAGCCTCCTGTCTTCCCATAAAATTACACAATTATTCTAGACTTGATGACCGAATAATTGGAATTTTAATAAAGACAGGAGGCGAATATTTTCCTCCCTCCCACTATTTTGATTAATATTATTATTATTTTTTGATTCTGTTATGTCTATATCTTAATGTTTTGTGGGATATTATATTGGATTATTTATAGATTTATGATAATTCTCCCTTGTTCTTAGATTATTTTACACCTATGGCAATCAGATGCTGTTATGCGTTTCTCTTCATTTTTCAGTCTAAACCCCTGGTGAAATTTTCACATTCCCGGTTTTCCTGTTTTCTCAGGCTTTACTTTGATGCATCGATCAAGTTTTTTCTACTGACAGTCTACTTACTTGTTTATCTTCCGTTCGATGGTTTGCGTGGTGCATCTTTATACTGTTATATCTTTTTTATGATTGGTTATCAAATGTTCTATTTGTATCTTTGCTGCTAGTAAAGAAAGTCAATGCAAATATTCGCCCCCTGTCTTTATTAAAATTCCAATTATTGGAGTTTGGCTGTTCCTTGTCCAGTTTCATTCCTCCTACATTTTAGTTAATGATTGTGTTTCAATGTACATATTTAATTGATGATCATTAACACCTGAGTGGTATAATTGTTTAATCATACGCCTAACTATATACCTGCAAAATCCCTGATTTGTGCAAGTGTACCTAGAAGACAGATTGAAGGCAACATTTTGATTCAAACTATTTATAATATTAATTAAATAAACTATTAAAATGCCTAATTTTGAAAGCATTCTGGTCTAGCCATCTACAAAGGATTTTAATAGGTTGTAACTTGTATATTTAAGTGATACCACTGAAGCTTGCATTCTCATTTAAGAGATTAGTCAATTTTACAAGATTATCTAATTAAAGTGAACTTAAATGAATTAAATGAACTTTAGGAGAAAAGCTAAAAACAAACAAAAATAATAGTTATGTTTTAAATCTAGAATTGTGCATTATTTCCTTTTGTTTTCAACACAATTTTTGTCAGTGTTTTAATACTTCATTATAGATATTACATGTGTGTTTCTGCCATACTAAAGTCAGGTAAGTGGATTCTGTTACTTTAAAAAGTTATCTCTGGTTTTTGTCTCCTATTTTTCTTCTAAAATCCATAAGGAATTTGAAAAATGTGTTTCAGGTAATAGAATATGGCCCTTCTACATTAGCACTCTGTTCCAAGAAACATTTACAATGTAGTCCATCAACTTTATCCTGAAAGATTGTGCTGAACGTAGATAAGGAGCATTGATGTTGAGATAAATTTCACAAGGCTAAGTTTCTTTCATGCTCAAGGTCCGGCAAATTTGGAGCTTCAAACTGCTGGATGAAATAATTACAGATCTCTGTGGTTTTAATTGATTTTCCATTTTGTTCCTTCAGTATGATGGCCCACTAAAATGTATCATAATGTTTAATAATATTAAATTGCTTTCTCTGGGACTAATCATGTATTATATATAACATTATTAGTATGTTGTTTACTACATTGTTTAGTAAAATTGTTAACTTTTGCTAAAGAGTTAAAAAAACATCTAGTGAAAAATATAACATTCTTGATTCTTGTATAATGTAACAGAACGCCATGTTTCTGATGTCTGATGCTTAAGATACTACTCATAGTTTGTCATCTTGAAAATACGTTTAATAATATAAACATAATATATGGGAAACTGGATATGGTTTATTGATGACATATAGCTAAAATGTAGTTTACTTGTAATTACCATAATGCTTTTGCTGGAAACACCACCTTTTTCTAAACACAGATTAAATGAGAGAAGCGTAATTGTAGCCCCAACATATGCTCTTTACCATTAATCTATTAATTGTGCATTTTTAATAATACTTTTTTTCCAGTATCTTTCCAAGTATGCTTTACCCAGTTCCCCATGTTTATGGCATGTTTATAGCTCCATCATATTCCGTAGTGCTCTACAATGGGTAGAAATGGCATAACACAAGTAGTATATAACATAACAACCTGACGTCCAAAAACAAGAGGTGAGGAGGACCCTGCTAAAACAGATTAAATAATGGAAACAAGATCTTAATCTACAGTAAGTGTTTTTGGTACTAATATACTAATATCAGACTCTATAATGGTTTCAGGCAGATTAACCCTTTGTATGTGGCCTAACTCTGTTATGTTAACCCAATCTATTAGACAAACACACTGACTCCTTATTCAAGTGATAGAATGGCTCAGTCTTAATCATCAGGACACTCTGGCAAATTAAAGTATTTGGAGGAATGAATATCATTATCATTGTTATGAAAAAACTGTTTAAAAGTTTATTGTGGTGTTTGAGAAGGGAAGGTCAGTTACTTTAGGTCACCCAAAATGTTACCTGACTGACAATAATAACCTACTTTAGTGTATAAAGCAGTGTACTTGATGCTCAAGGAGAAAATTATTTGTTTCTCCCGTAGCATACTGTGAAGACCATATTGTAATCAACCCTCTAAGTAATCTGAGTTTGGTTATTTATTAAAACTGTTGTAGATTTTACCTCTGTTAGGCATACATTTTTATAACAAGCTTGAGCTGAATTATGAGAAATGGACACATTTAAACATATAAACATATAAGAACTGTTTGACATGTCCCTAATGGATGTCAGTCAAATATCTAACATGCAAATTATCGTTCCCAAATTCCATACAGTAAGTATAATTAAAGGTAGTTTACCAGTGTGACAAATTATTCTGAAATCAGATTATATAATATGCACTCTTTGAACTGCTTTAGGTGCAGGCTTCACATTTGCCATAGCTTAGCCTAAAGTCTACTTTTCTGGTAATACATTTATAAACTATAATACAATATGGAACCAATCCAGAGGTGTGACTAGAAACTGCAGGGTCCCAGCTTATCCCCAAACAGCTTATCAGTGCCCCAAAAAGTTTGCCTGTGCCATCTTTGCTCCCCAAACAGCTTGGCTGTGCCATCATTTCCCCTTGCCCCCCATCATATACTATGGCAAACATATTTAAACTTATACACATTTACACATGCTAACACACACACATAATCATACTCACTAACACACATGTACCCACTCATTCTAACACACACCCCCTCCTATGCTAACAAACACTCCATCTCACACCACTTACACATACATGCTCACACACTTACAATTATACACATACATGCTCTATACATCACACACATCTACACACACACATATACATCCACATCAATGGTCACATACTCTTATATTTATACATACACATTCATGCTTACAAACACTTATACATAGACATCCATGATCACATACACATATACATGGACATGCACGGTCACATAAACGTATGCAGACATACTTGCGCACATGCATGCAAACATACATGCCCCCTCCCCTTCTGCCCGCACCTCAGAAGGCAAAACGGGAATTGGGCAGGACATGTATGGCCTTTCTAAGATATCGTTGGCACTTTAGGCCTTACAAGTAAAGAAAGGATTGTTGTTTTCCCGTGGTTCTTCATATTATCACAGGCCATAGACCATAACAAATGTTATTATGACATATTATGACATGTGGCTAAAGCCACAGTGTACAATAACAAATTGAACATGTTGTACAAAAGGCCCCTACCCTCCAAAAGGCTCACAAAAGGGGCCCTCCTCACCTTTTGTCTCTGTAAGTCAATTTGTTATGTTACATACTACTTGTTGTGTCCTGTCCACCCAGCGCTATGGAATTTGATGGCGCTATATAAAACAATAAATAATAATAATAATAATGTATTATTTTTTATATATACGCACTATTAAAATGTTGGCCTGCTTGTTTACCCTAGTGAAACCATGTTATTATGTCTTTCAGCAAACTTGATTCAGAAACCCCATCAAAATTTAAAAAAAAAAATGAATACACCTTTAGCTGTATCCCATAGCTAAAACATGTTGCAGCAATATCCCACTATGCTTAGGAGACAAATACATGATTTAAAACGGATAACTAGCCTTGCGTTTTCCTGAATAATCTTTATATAAATGAGGCTTTTAAACTAAAAAATTCTAAAAAGTTCCCTTGATAGTTACAGATGGTTTAATCTTTAGAAACCTCTGCATGTTCATTTTCCTTTCAGCATTAATTATATATAATTGCTTTCATTTTAGTAAAACTCCAAGCAAAAACTATACCTCCTCGGTGCGGCATGTATTTTACATATAAATGTTTCTGTTGCAGCAATAGGATTTTATGAGCAATTTAAGCTGAAGAAAAGAAAAATGAATAAAGTTCATTGCTTGTGGAAGTTCCTTTAATATTGCTTAATTACTCGGTTTCAGTCTGACAGTAATTAGGTGATTTTTGTTTTGTAAATTGGTAAGACGCAGTCATACTAAAAAGCTAATGTAAATGGTATATAATACCGTGCAAAAGTTTTAGGCATGTGTGAACAAATGCTGTAAGAATGTGTTCAAAATTGGGCATGTTAATAGTTTATTTTTATAACAAAATGTAAAGTTAGTGAATGGAAGAAAAATCTAAATCAAATTGATATTTGGCATGACTGCCCTTCGAAACAGCATCAATTCTTCCAGGTATACTTGCACAAGGTCAGGGATCTTGTAGGCATATAGTTAGGTGTAGGATTAAATAATTCTACCAAACAGGTGCTAATGATCATAAGTTTAATATGTAGGATAAAACACAATCATTCATTGAAACAGAATAAAGCTGTGAAGAAGGAACAAAACAGTGAAAGGAACAGCCAAACTGACTAAAAAGGCGAGGTTGCTGAAGATGTCAAAAGTCACACACAAGAAAATAACTTAGTTATACTGCATTAGCAAGGTCTCTCTCAGATGTTCTTCCCAAGCTCTTTTGAAGCAGTACAAAGAAACTACCAATCTTGAGGAGCAGAGATGCAGTGGTTGGCCAAGGAAACTTAGTGCAGTAGATGAAAGGCACATCATGCTAACTTCACTTCACAATCAGCTCAGCTCAGCAGAAAACAGTGGGGTCCATCTGCTGTCTGGAGACATCTTGTCAGAAGTGGTCTTCATGGAAGACTTGTGGCCAAAAAACCATGCTTCGAACATGGAAACAAGGGAACTGGGGTGCAGATAAATAGTAGCAGATCGCAATTTGTTCATCGAAGGGCTGGAGAGCAGTACAAGAAATGAGTGTTTGCAGGCAACAGTGACACATGGTGAGGTTTTTTCAAGTTTTGGCCTGCATTTTTTGCAAAATGGATTTGGTCAGAATTAATGGTCTCCTTGATACTGAGAAGTATAGTTAGATACGTATCTATCATGTAATACCATCAGGGATTGGCCCCAAATTTATTCTGCAACATCACAATGACCCATAGAGCTAAAGTCATTAACTGTCTTCAGTATAACGTAGAACGATGAGTCGTGGAAGTGATGGTATGGCCCCCAAAGAGCCCTGATCTCAACATCATTGAGTCTGTTTGGGATTACATAAAGACAAGGAATCAGCCAAGGCTGCCTAAATCTACTCATTGTACAGCACCTCATTTTCTCTGCAGATCTGTCTGCAATATTCAGGCTTCTTGAAGTACTTCCGCAAAAGAGCGGAGTCACAGGGACAGCCTCTCCCCCGTCCGATTGCTGGAAGCTCCACCCTTTTGTGGAAGTGCGACTGAACACACAAGGATAAGCAGAAGACAGCAGATAAGATGTGAAGACATTTAGAGAGCGTGAGAGCGTGCAAGAGTGAGTGTGGGAGAGCATGAGAATGTGATAGAGTGAGAAAATACTCTTAGCTTTCTAGTAATGTTTTTTTAAATTAATATCAAAGTTTAGGGGTGCAGCCTATAATTGGGTGCGGCCTATAATCGGGGTGCGGCCTATATTCGAGACAATATGGTATAAACATATATATATATATGTATTTTTGTATATGCGCAAGTAGTGTTCAGGAAGTGAATACATCGAGAGAGCATAAACCTCAGCCATGTTTCTATATGTTTGGCTGAAGTTAACCACTTCACTGCTTGACATGTATATCAAAATATTCCCAGGCATGGCTGAAACAGATTGGATGCCACGAGCTTGCCTCCCCCTTATTATGTCAACAACGAACCAATTAGCAGATAATATAGTAGAACAAAACACAGAAACATTAAGTTTAATTCCAATTGCTTTTGTATGTCTAATAAAAATGTTCTTCAAGCAGGGCAGTTCCAATCTTTTGAAGGTGAAAAGTAATTATTAAAACCATACAATTTCACTCTTTTTAATTATTATAACTTTGTCCATTATTATTATCTTTTATTTATATAGCACCAATAACTTATGGAGGGCTTCTTACACTACATATGTTCTAAAGGTATGACAAAACTAGACAAGACAAACCGATGCATTAGGTAAAGAATATAGATGTGTTTAAAATGACATGTATTATTATAGTGATTTTTATGGATGAAAGAAAACATATTTTATGATTGAAAAAGAATTGTCACTTTTTTTCAAACATACCTAAACAATAAAAAAAAAGAAAGTCAATGCCAAACTGTTGATTATACTCTGTTACCTAATCCATTCTCCTTCCATCAGTCCTGACTGTCAAGTGATTTTCTTGGCATGTATGGATCAAAGACAAGTTTGAATAAGTGCTTATTGTGAGCGTGAAACATGATATTTCTGAACATCTGAAAGAAAAATAGGAAGAGGATGCTGACTGCATGTTGGCATTCTGTAGGTCTGTTGGTATTATTGTACAGAGCAGGTGGGGGCCCATAAGAGCTCACAGGGCTCCTCATTAAAGGCTAACACTGTGACTATTATTGGATCAGATCACATCAGGTGAGGAGGAGATGAGCAGGCTAAGCCTATGCTGACACCTGAAGCAGCCTAGTCTGATCTAACCTTGGCAATCAGCTGCCAAGGTCATCCTTAATTCCTTTAGCCTTCTGCAGGAGATCTTGCATGAGGAGGGAGGGGAGTGATGTATTATAAAAAGAAAGGAGACATTTGGTGTAGCAAGCAGAAGGTCCATATCATTTCTGTACTACTCAGGTGTTGACAGAAATGGCTCAGAATAGATTGAGCGACATATCTTATTCCCTCAGATGGTCACCAACCTGCACCATGACAATAACGAATACCCTTATTAATTCTGCAACCATTAGCAGTCTGTAGATATCATGCCAGTCCATACAGATGCAATGTGGCCGATGAATCAGTATTCTATCACATAAACAAGGGAGAGCTCCAGGCATTGTCACTTAATGATTTTAGAGATCTAATGAAGGAAGGGCTGCTAAAAGACCTTCCAGCTGCTGAATGTTTCACTGTTTACTATACAGTTTGTTTTATTTAATAACCCAGAATAGATCTTGTAAACTTACATATGTCACTTAGAAACAGACCATTTATTCGCACACAATGTTAATAACTCTGTGTAAATTGATATATTTATTTACATGTGCAAATGATTCCTTGCCCTTTCTCACTCTCCCATTTTTTTCTCCTTTAGAAAGAAAGAGGAACAGTTGGGTGTAGGAGATTCAGATATCTCTGCCCATTCTGTTTACTAAAATGCATGGAACTAAGGACAAAAAAATAGCCTCCTATGATTTATTTCCAACCTTTGGCATATACACTATCATTTAAGACTTTTTAAACCCTTAACCCCAAAGGAAAAAAAAAACCCTCAATTTCATTTTTACATTAGCTTTCTAGTACAGAGTGAACACAATAAGTTTTCCTGTCTAGACATTCCCATTTTCCTCTCATTTCCTAACCTATTTATGTTGAAATGTCAGCCCATCTAAAGTGTATTGGGGCAGCCCTCCAGGTTACCGAAATCTCTCAGATTTATGTGACTATGTGTGGGTGGCTTGAACTGTCCACGTTTCGGCCACTTCATCCTCCTCAGGTATAACAAAAATCAGCCTAGATTTCTCCTGCAGTCTTTATGATCCCCTCCTCCAAGGCAACAAAGTTCGAAGCAATAGACACCTTCATGTGTAAAGAGTCAAAAAATAAAGGGCATGCCTAGTTATATACATCAGATATATAAGTGGTTCCCTTCCTAGAAGAGGATGACTCAGACACCCTATAAAGACATAAACGTGTAGTCATTAGAGTGCAGTCATTTATATATATATATATATATATATATATAATCGATATCTATATCTATAGATATATGAGCACATACAAGCATACATATGCAGGTAGTTCTGATTAATATATTACATTATATATACATATATGTGTATGTATATATATACATATATATATATATATATATATATATATATATATATATATATATATATATATATATATATAGCTATATATCCATATATATATATATATAGCTATATATGTCAAACATGCATAAGGAGGGACTGATCCGCTTGCTGAGTACATTTCGTAGCTGAGAATACATTGCGATAACACAGTTCCTTGGGCTTCTATGCACCCTTAGTCGGCTTTGTTGCTTGTTCTCTGCCCTCTTGTTTTAGTGTCTGGTTTCCCCTCTGGAAATTAAGAAAATGTACAGATTACCTCCCAGGGAGCTAATCCAACTCTCCTGACAGCAGTTGCTGATAGTATTCGCCAGGTTTTTGTGCAGGAATCGATGACAAGGGTCTATATTATCAGAGAACAGGGCAGAAAATTATTCAAATCAGCATCCTTCTGCCTGAGGACAGACAAGCAGCCACCACCCGGGAGAGGAGGACAAGCAGCAACTAGGAGCCAAGGACTTGACACCTCAAATCTGTGGGGAATCCTCCGCAAAAAAAGCCCAAACTTCTAAGAAGGAGAATATCCAAAGAACTACGAATTTTGTTTATGCTATTTGTCTGTCAACGAATTTTTCTGCTAATATAATCTGTAAGAGACTGGTCTCTGCTGAGATGGAAACCAGATTTCCAGGCAATGGTGAAGAGTCAAGGGGAAAATCCCAAGTAAATCCTCACCTCCTGTAGAGCCGAATGTTAACTGGATGTCACTATGGGTCGGTTAGCCTTTGATTTTGATTATTTTTTTAGTTTAATCAATATGATGCATGAAGATGAGTCCTGAAAAAATGGCAAGAATTCAAATATTTTGTCCATTGTTCTATAAGATTTTCGAATTACAACTTGACATATATATATATTTGTATATTTATATACATATACACATGTATATATAGTATATAATTGTAGATTATATTGTAATATAATTTCAGACTTTTTTATAATGTATTTATTATATAGATTTTTAAATTTCTCTATGCGTACTTATATTTTATAGAACGAAGTGTTTAATTTCCAATTAAGTGTAAACCAGAAATAAAGTTGTGCATTTTTATGCATTATTTTCTTCTACATCAAACCCGAGAACAGGACATCACGGGGTTAAATTAAAACAGCAGATTCTTTAAGCAGAAAACAAAAAAAGGGGAGGAAAAAGAAGCCTTTTGTAAGAAAAAAAATTAAACCGCTGTTTTGGAATTATTGTTTTATATTTTTTTTTCTGATCAGAATGGGGAAAATGATGAAATAGTTCTGTAAACTTAGCATGTAAATATTGTACATCATGTATTTATTTCTAGATTTTACCAAATCACAAACATGTGTTTAGGGAAAAATAAAATAAAATAACCGTTTATGTGCCAAAGGATATTTGGACTGCAAGACAAAAATCGGTCAACAAGGGGTTAATCTTCAATTCGCTATTTGGAATAATATATCTAACAGTCTATGCTGTTGACATAAACCATAGTGGATCAATGCAAATATGGATTGTTATGTGATCTGCACACGTCTTTACACTTTACGGCTTTTGGATACATATGGCACATTTGATACAGTTCCCTTTTGAATTATTAGTATTTTTGTTTAATAACAAGTGAGGAAAATGCAATATAACAATTTACACTTTATTAAAAAAAATATATTAATTTATTTGATATATATACTCCAATATTTTTGAAGTACAGATTACATTTCTGAACTTTCTTAAAAACACATTTTAAATAATGCTTAAGACTTACTTCTTTTCCTGTATTTCTTTCTATAAAACAGTCGTTCACACTTCATTAGGCAATAACTTCTTTTTTTTTTCCTTTAACAATACCAGGCTTTTCCTAATGAAAACTGGCAGAATAAAATACATTTTAGTTTCCTACCCCCAATAAGAGATCCTGTTTTTCTACTACAAACACATGCAGTCACAAGCTGAACAAACCATTGTTTCCTTATTTAGATATCTCATTTGACAGCCTAATAAAGAATAGAGTATCTGTAATTATACATAGATAGTCCTTTTTAATGTCCTGTCCATTTGGTCTGTGGCATCAGGATGACTTTATTTCCCCAGGATTAAATACAAACCTGTCCCCCAGTGATTAGGTTATATTCTATCCCTCTGCAAATCCTTATTTTAGATCATTTCTGCTGCCCCTTTTTCTCTTGTGCTGGGTCCAAACACATAATGGGAGGTTGCAGTGATTAATGAATCCCCTTATTGTAACTGTCACTATTCTAAAACAAAGGCTTGGGATTAGTGCCTAAATATGATTTCCTCACCTGGGATAATTAAACGGGTGATTAGATCTGGAAGATAGAATCGACTTGATATCAGCACTCATTTTACATGTAACACACTATAAAACAAAATCTCTGTTTTGGTAACTTTAACATTTTAATATTCTACATATATTTTTTTGAAATAACAACATATATTATATATATATAATATATATATATATAATATATGGTTATTTGCAATATATATATATAATATGTAAAAGACATAGGTTGGTATAAGTCAACAAATTAAAAGTGTGTGGGTTATATACATAATTATACATATATCTATCTATATCTAATATATACAGATATATATATATATGTTGTGTGGTGTGTGTGTGTGTGTGTGTGTATATATAATTTTACCTTTGTTTGACACGGAAAACTGCATAACAGGGCTTCTTATTTGGATTTTGGATTAAAAAGAAACAGTTCTGGAGTATAATTTTGGCGAAAAAAAAGTGACGAAAACGAAATTTTGGGAAAAAGTGTAAGGGTGTTCCACAGGGTCAGCTGCAGAGCAGATTCTATTTTTCTGAATACAGTCTTAAAGATAATGAGTGGCTGTTGTATTTAAGGGGACAAACAGTACTTTGCCATCTTCTGACCCCAGAAAGCATGGCTCAGTTTCATTGATCATGCCCCTTTATGAGATAATGCAATTACAAACATCAATAAGGAGCTGCAAGGGGAATCATTATGTGGTGACAGTGATAAATGACTGTACAGAAATAGCATGCTTTTCTCTTACAATCCAGGAGCCCAGGGGCTTTGGGGGCTGAACAATGTCACCAAGGAAACAGATGACATCCAAACTGGCACCAAAGAGAAAAAAAAAATGAACAGCCTTTTTTTTACCCCCCCCCCTTTTTTTAGTCTCCCAAGGAGTTAGTTTTGGCCTTGGAAGCAACTGCCTAATAGCCAAATTTATTTTCAAGACTTTTAAGAAAATACAACCTCCTTCTTATCCAGTTATCAACTATCCATTCAATGTATTTATTAAATCATTGCCTTGTAAGCCCAAGTAAAACAAGGGAGGGGGGGCTGTTTTTTAATGTTTTGTATTAACATGATTTATTGGCTACAATTTGCATCCAGAGCCTTTTACCCTGCAAGAAACACATAAAAAAGGACATTTTTTCCCTATCGTGTTCCAGAGTTTTAGTTTTACAGAGCTTTGAGGGACTTCAATGGAAAATAAAACGTCTGCAGCACATCTTGAGAGCTCTAGAATAAAGCCATACAGAGAAAATTAACCATTTAGGCGTCCTAGAGCTCTGCAGCGCATTTCTCCCAGTCTGTGCTGTGCTGCAGCACCTTGAGAGACAGAAGAGGAGGTATCACGGAAAACTCGGATATTAAAGAACAAGACTGTGTCTACTTCTATACCAGTCACATTTATCTAGTGTCTACAGCAATTTAGATTGAAAGCAGTGTCATAAACTTTAATTACTGTAACAAAATAGTTGTACTAGTGACCAGAACAGACGGTGCCTATTATTTGCACAGTAATCTAAAATGTAAATAGGGGTACTGCGTGTGAAATACACACACACACATATATTTATGTGTGTATTTATAATATATATATATATATATATACACATATATATGTATATATGTATATATATATATATATATATATATATATATATATTCACAATATATATAACATATAATGTTGGAAATATTTCTGAAATACATTTGTTGCCTCATTCTGATTTCAAACACATGGACCAAAAAATCTGAAATTAAAAATGATTGTGTTAACTGGCACATCGATCACCTATGTCAGACCCCCAGAAAAATAAATATGATTTTCACCACAAATGAATTTACTGATGTCACCGCTGATACTGATATATTTATTATTTATGCTAATAGTAAACCAAGTACTCAAATCTCAATGCATGTTTCTTTACATTTTTTCTTTCATTGATACTAAGTGGAACTTATTAAGTAATTAATTATATTTATCCACCTATGTAACCAGTTCCAAACGATTCATACCTTTTTTGATTTTTTTTTTTTATGTTTGTTTTTTGGTAAAGGGAAATTTTCCGGTAATAGCTTTTTAATCCAATTTGTTACGAATTTTGCCCGGTTACTAACCCCCCCCCCTCAAGTATGTACATATTATGTGTTTAATACATTTAGGACACTAATTGTTGGGGTGCTAATCTGAGGATTTGCGACAAATGTATTGTTATTTAAATATGTTACATTGTATTTTTTTTTAAAAGGAGGGTGAACATAAGTTCTTCATTAACAAAGACATTAATTTCTCAAGAGTGATGTGAAACAAAGCACATGCTTTTAACGTGCCCTGGAGTTCATGGACAGATTTAAAGCCCCTCTGGAATGTTTTCCCTCCTTTACTGCCATGATACAAACTGCCACCTCTGGGAAAGACCAGATCAGCCCATCCAGACAGGACCAGGAATGATAATAGGGTGTCTATATGGGCATAATGCCCTTTATGTAAAGCGCATGGCTATATGGGCATATTTCCTTTTACCTAGAGGGGATGTCTACATGGACATCTTGTATCATGGTGCGTGTAAAAGAGTTAGTAAGAAAGGCTCGTGTGACCGTGTGTTATTAACAGAGAGTGCCCTTATGAGTTATGGAATTATCTGTTCTTTCAGTAAAGGATGATCTGAGTCTTAGATCTATTAGGGAGTCTAAGGGGCTGTGTCTGAGGTTTAATCATGGTGGGATACATTTGATCCAATGATGTTTTATATATCTGCTGTTTAGTACTGCCTCATTAACTGTCCGTGGTTGACTTGTATAAAGACGAATGCTTTTGTTTGCATTGGTTTCTCATATAGAACGGGGTTGGCTCAAGCCGGATCCCCCACCTCCTTCCATTTACACAGCAATGTAACAGGGTGTGTGACGAATTGCGACTCTGTTGTTCCACCGATGGCCGATAGATGGCAGTGCACGCTGTGCATCTTTCTCTAAGCCAGACCCTGTGACTAACACACACACACACACACACACATAGACACACACATACACACACACATACACACAAGAACAGCTTCTGGGGCAGAGAGCAGCACAGCGGGGAATGGCTACCTCTTCTTTTTATTTAACCAAGGGCCCTGTGGTCTGCAGCCACTTCCTAAACCGGACCCTCACTGCTCCATTCACAACCCACAGTGGGCGCCTCGGAAATCATGGAAATGATGCCTGATGTTCTGCCTGCAAGCCAGGGCAGCCTGGATGAGAATCATCACCCAGGGGGGCTGCTGAGCCTGAATCTGGTTCCCTAGACATGGGGCAGAATGCAGTCAGCTCTCGCTGTCCCTCCCTGCTTCTCCTGGCCAGATAGCAGGGGATGAATCGCAGACTGCCTGCCAAAAACGTCTCTGTGCCTTTTTGGTTTGAATAAGGGGGTAGCTAGGAGACAGCAAGCAGCCAGAGAAGACGGAATTTCCAACGTGTAAAATGTTCTTAACTGATCTATTGAGAGAGTGCAATAAGGCGTGAGGGGGAACTAATCTTCCCATTTAAATGTTTGTGGCAATTTTATCTAAATGAATTTTAATGCTAAACGAGGGATAATTCCCTATTTGTAGCCCGCTTACTTCTCTTTCCTGTGCTTCTGATTTCTTGCATTGAACAATAACCATACTCTCAATATTTAATTCATCTTAAATGAATTAATGGTTGATTAACAATCCATCTCTACAAATAGGAGGAGGTACAGGGGGATCCAAAATACCGGTACTAGATTACCACCCTCTTTATGAACAGAAGAGTCTAAATAAACAAGGAATCTTATATGTAACTAAGAGTACTTATTGCATAATAAGGACCTGCAGATACAATGTAACATTTCTTTAAACGTGTGTATGCCCTAGCAATGAGAAGATGACATGTAGGACTAAATAAAATGCATGGAATATTGAGCTTCAAGTTATTAGAAGAGCTAAAAGCTTAGAAAGTGGGATTTCCTCATTATAAACAGACATTATATATATATATATATTATAATAATACTATATAAAAATAAAATTTATAATAATATATATATAGTTTGTCTAATGGTGAAGGATAGTACAAAAATCCTAGCTATTTTATTACTATTAAAACAATTTAAATTTTTTAAGTATACTTTAGATTATTTGTTTCTAAAATATTAATTAAATACACATATTCATTCAGCTGATTCGTAGATATGCAATATATAATATACTATATATTATATATGGATATATATTATTTTGAGTGGTATCACTTTTATAAGAAACAGCCTCATCACAAATTAAGAAAGTTTAGAGTAAAAATCTCACAATTTTAATTTGTTTTGTAAAGGGAAGGTCCTAGAAATGGTAGTGTCCTTGTTTTAACCAATTGGACAAACTGCCAAAGGTTGTTTTGTTTAAAAAAAAAAAACAAGCAACTAGTAATACATTTAGAGTCATCTGCCAACAGTCTAAATTCATACTTATGTTCGAATATTTAATTTCTAGCAATCTCAAAATTGGGTTTACAATATTCTGAGAGGTCAATGAACTTAGTTTACCATATGATAAAGCATCTCACAATTAAAGTATCCATATCCCCTTTGCCACAATATTTGAAAGCACATTGAGAAGGATTAACGTATTGTAGTCACTGATGCATTGTTTTTTTCTTAATAAGAATACTTTTTAAGATGGAAGTATGTTAAGCCTCAACAATGTGCTTATGGAAGTTTGAAAAGTGGTCTCCTGACAATAGCTTCCAAAGCAGTTTTGCTACTGGTTGGACCATACCATTGGTTGCTATGGGGACATGGTCACTTTCCAAGCTATGCATCAGAATCAATTTATAAATACCCCAGTTCGTTAAAGTCAGTTAAAGTTGCTGAAGCATTATTACTTGGTGATATGTGTTCCTTGCCAACATGCAGCCATATTTCACAAGGAAACAATGGAGCAAATTTGGTGCGAAGTGGAAGACGTGGAGCAATTGAAAGTAGCATTCCACGGGGAAAAAACCTACTATATTTGCGGATTTTCCCTAATTTAACACTTTGCACCACAATTGTTTAAGCTATGCCTCTGTAACATTAGTCCCCAGTTTTCTGCTTACCGTGGCTTCAGAATTACTGGATATATGCTGTGGATAACTTTTGCTTGTTGTGGTATCACAAGCAAACCAACACAAACAGAAAATGTATTTTTTGCTTCTAATCATTTGAACATGGCATCTTTTTAGCATGTGTCAGTGGCAGCCCATGACCAGGACACCTGTTTATTTAAAAGTACATTGCACCCAACAAAAGTGTGACATTTAACAGGGATAGCATTAGTTAATTATCCCTAACAAATGTTATTACATATCAAAACCTTTGAAGTGGTTTTCTCGTCACTTACCCAACAGCAAAAGGTGTCCTGGGTGGCACTGCAATTAAACCATGTTATCAGTGATCTCCAGAGTTTTGATTTTACATTACATTATGGCGTAGGATTGGAATTTTAACTTTGTAAAGTACTGTAACTTTAAAAAAAAAAAAGAAAATACAGTGGACAAAGAGCCAAGATACGCTTAGTAACAACACCAATGGGGTGTATAATTCTTTTCAGGCTTTGAAGAGTTAAAAGAGGTTTCCAAGGGTGTTACTGAGGCAATCAAAACAATGTGACTTTATTTGTATAGTGTCTTTCATGGATAAAGGCTCACAACAGTGATAAAAATAACAAGGAACTATTGGAGAATCCGTATTTGACTCTGGGAAGTGAATCTTTGCCCTCAAGAACTAACAGTCTAGACTGGCAAAGTGACATCTCAAGACACATTTGTTGCCTGTGTAATTTTATCTAATTTTATAGATACAGTGTAAACATTTTAGATAGATTTGAAAAAAAATTAGGAAACTGAGAATGGTTTCCAAAATAGACACATTAATAGTTTGTTTTTATCATTTAACAAAATGCAATGTGATTGAACAGAAGTGTGACCAACATTTCTTTAGCATCAATTCTTCTAGTTACTTGATCTTGGCAGATAGGTTGTTCCAAACATCGTTGAGAACTAACAACGATTCTTCTATGGATTTGGGCAGTCTTAGTTGCTTCCTGTGGCTTCCTGTGGCTCTGTGTGGGCCATACTTTCACTTCCAGGACTTGCTCATCTTTACACTGAAGATAATTCTTAATGACTTAACGACATTGGCTGTATGTTTGGAGTTGTTGTCATGCTGCAGAATAAATACGGGGCCAATCAGATGCCTCCCTGATGGTATTGCATTGTTCTTTCCGACCAAATCCCCGAATCCATTTGCAGAAACGCAGCCTCAAACTGGCAAGAAACATCCGCCATGCTTCACTGTGGCATGCAAACCTGTACAAGGGTGTACCAGGGTCATGGGCGTAGGAAGCCCTAAAAATCTGGGGGGGATAGCATTTTAACTGGTAGGGTATACCTGACCATTTCACCAACAGGGACTTTAATGACATCGCATTATAAATACATAGACATTAATATGAAGTTGGTCCCCCTTTGCAGATATAACGGCTTCCACTCTTCTGGGAACGATTTCCACAAGATTTTGGAGAGTTTCTGTGGGGAATTTTTGCAACCATGTCTTTATGGACCTTGCTTTGTACACTGGGGCACAGACCTTCCCCAAAACTGTTCCCATGAAGTTAGAAGCATAGTGCTGTGCAAAATGTCTTGGTTTATCCTTCAGCTCATAAAATGTTCTACTGGATGAATGGGAGAAAATTCCCACAGAAACTCACAAAAAAAGAGAAATCTTACAACCACAGATGGACCCCACTGGACACGGCCACAGAGACTACTATGATGTATTGAAGGAACCATCTAAGACTCCTAACACGTCATACACACAGGAACATATCCACACACTTAAACACTTGAATAACATACACACACTAACATACACACACAATAATACACCCCAAAACATTCCCACCCTAATATACCTAGACATATGCCCACCATCCTGGAAACATACTAACATACCCATAAAAACAGATGTGCACAATAACAAACCCACAAACATACGCTATCACACCCAGACACGCAAACACATCCTTCACTTACTCTGCCTACCCCTAGATTAACACGTGGCGCTTTGTATTAGTGATGCCCTAGACCAAGTGTCCAAATGCTACATACAGTGACACACATACTCATTTTAACCAGAAATAGGCCTGGATTTAACCCTAGGCGCCCCTGAGTTAAACATGTGTTACAGGGAATCATTCTCTTCCCTTTAAGTACGACATGCCTGCTCATACACACATATGCACTGCTCTTACGCATGCCTGCCCATACACACACATATACGCTGCAATTGCCTGCACATACACACTTGCCAGTACTCACACATATGCACTACCCTTATACATGCCTGCCCAAACATACATAAACTGCTCACACACACATGCCTCCCCATAAATATACACTGCCCTTGCACACACTTACACAGACGTATACACTATAAGACAAATACACTCCTTATATACACACATATACACTGCCCATACACATGTACACATATACACTGCCCATACACATGTACACATATACACTACCCATACACACATACACATATATACTGCCCATACACACGTACACATATACACTGCCCATACAGACGTACACATATACACTGCCTACACACGTCACATATTACACTGCACATCACAGACATTTACACATATACCCTGCCTATACAGCGTACACATATAATCTGCCTATACAGACGTTACACATATACACTGCCCATACACACGTACCACATATACACTGCCCCATAACACACGTACCACATTATACACTGCCCATACAACATACACATTATACACTGCCATCACAATACCATATACACTGCCCATACAGACATCACATATACACTGCCCATACACACTTACACATATACACTTCCCATACAGACATACACATATACACTGCCCATACACACAACACATATACACTGCCCATACAGACATTACACATATACACTGCCCATACAGACACTACACATAACACTGCCCATAACACACGTAACATATACACTGCCCTACACACATACACATATACACATGCCCATACAGCAAATACACATATACACTGCCTATACACACGTACACATATACACTGCCCATACACACGTACACATATACCACTGCCCATACACACATATGCACATACACTGCCCACATACACGTACACATATACACTGCCCATACACACGTACACATATACACTGCCCATACACACATATGCACATCCACTGCCCTTATATGCGCATGCCCATATACACACATATACACATAAATGCCTGCCCAAGTGCCCATACACATTCATAAACATTACCCATATACATGCTAGACCATATATATATGCACACAAACATATCTACCATCAGACCCCCCCTTCGTTTTGCACATGAGACCCCCCCTCGTTTTGCACTTGAGACCCCCCTCGTTTTTGCAACATCAGACCCCCTCGTTTTTGCACACAGACCCCCCCTCGTTTTTGCACATCAGACCCCCCTCGTTTTTGCAATCAGACCCCCCCTTCGTTTTTGCACATCAGACCCCCCCTCGTTTTTGCACATCAGACCCCCCCTCGCTTTTGCACATCAGACCCCCCTCGTTTTTGCACATCAACCCCCCTCGTTTTTGCACATTAGACCCCCTCGTTTTGCACATCAGACCCCCCCCTCGTTTTTGCACATCAAGACCCCCTTCGTTTTTGCACATCAGACCCCCCCTCGTTTTTGACATCAGACCCCCCCTCGTTTTTGCACATCAGACCCCCTCCCCTCTTCACATCTATTACCTTTCTCTTCTTCTCTTCTTCCTTACTGCTTTCTCTTCCTCCTGGTTTGCCGCTCTAGTGCAGTGCGGCTGCGCACAGCTGTTTCTGCTGAGCGCCGGGGCTGGGATATAAACGTCATCTCCCATCGCCCGGCGCTCAGTGACAGACAGCACGATGGTAAGTGTGCCCTTAATGTTGGACTGGTTAGGGAGATCCGTGATCTCCCCAACCAGTCCTGCACGCTGCAGCTGCTGATCAGGCAGCTGTGCACCGAGGGCACTCGCCACACGCAGCCCTGGGGGGGATTTCTCAATTATCGGTCCCCCCCGCATGATTTCCTGGGGGGGATCTGTCCCCCCCGTCCCCCCCGGTTCCTACGCCCGTGACAATCCCCTCATATGCATGTGCTCTTTTCCCCACCTCCCCCAGCTATTTGCCATGCAAGAGATGTGTTCAGTCGATCAGTAGCATGAAACATCTGACCACTGAAGCCTGCAAGTGCTTTTTTCTCGTTTTATAAAGTACTTTCATAGGCATTTATTGTTCAGGGTCTTCCCAAAGTACCACCCTTCCAGCACATACCATAACTAAGTTTATTTTATTAAAGATCCCTATAGTTTATATGTTTTGGAGATATTTAATTTCATTTCAAGGGACAATTTGTATCTCAAATAAGTCATGGTCAGTAATGTGCAGTAGATACGCTTGTGGTATTGCTCGTAAAACGTAAAATATTTGAAGCATTTGTATAAAATAAGCACTATACATTTCTGCTTTAACTGCAAGCAACCAAAAGATTATTAAAACAAAATTTCCAATGCACGTAAGGGTACTTGAAGTTATTATGGTGAAGAAGACAACTTATTGATTCAGGTTTAGATATGGGGCTGGAATTGACACCAAAGAACAAAATCTATCTTTCACCATCATCAAACCACTTTCATGTTATTTTTTAAAAATGCAAGATGAATATATTACTTCTCATTCCCAATACTAAATGCCTCCTGGGCACCAATGACTTCCACACATACAATGTTGTCCTTGTATGGATACATTGACTATTTCTGGATCGTGATTTATTGCATTCCTTGGAGAAATGCAATTGTATCCTTTCTATGCAGGTACTCAATCAAGCGATTATCCTCAGTGTCATGCGTGCAGTAAGAGGGTCTACCCGAAGCTAGAATGTTTTGTTTTCAGGTAGTCATCCAGCACCTTCTCCCGCACAATGTTTAGAAGTGCAGGCTGTTTGCATATACACTGCTCGCAGTGGAGAGTCCCCAAAAAGCAGTACACAGTGATTATAAGACGACCCCCCAAAATGTGAATATTAATTTAGGAAAAAAGAAAAAGCCTGAATATAAGACTACCCTATACGAAAACGTTTTACTAGTAAATATTAATGCACATGTAAACTACTTTTTCATATTTAATAAAAACTATGATTGAGAAAAATTATTTTTTGTTTTTATTTCCTTTTATTTGCCACTCTGCCCCCAGTTATGCACATCTGCCCCCAGAAATGCCTACAGAAGCTGTAGTGTACTGTATATCACTTATATTATTTAATTTTTTAGGACGGTTTTTTCACTTACAATTAACTGAAGCAAAACCTCTTCAGTCAAAATTTGATTTTGCACACAGTGTGGTTTTGTTGTTTTATATTATTGGGAAGCTCATTTAGCTGGATGTGTCTTTCTGCCAGCGCTTGGCCTGCCACATGCCCTGCACCTCAATGTCCTTCTTACTCTGGAGTATCAATTCTTGTTCTTTTTTCTAATATGGAAGAATGCATTCCCTGCCTCTGCTACAGCTAAATATCCTTTACTCTGAGTGATTAATACTTTAAATATTTTTTTAATATGGGGGGTCAGTATCCTGGAGCTTGGGGCTGGATATGTGCTAGTGGGAACACCCCCCCATGTCGTTTTAATATTATAAAAGGCTTTCAAATTTAGTCTGAACACTTGGAAAACAAAGTTAATTGCCCCCCCAAAAAAACAAATGTGGCAAAAATGAAACAAAATTGAGTCCAAATTGATTTTGCTGGGCGTGCACAAGTCTACTGTTCACCTTAACAGAAAACGTCAGAGGGTAGGCGATCCAGAGATCTCCCTCTTCTAAGGGAGTGGCTTTGCAAAAGGATGGTGGAAGCCACTCACAAGGGCCACTCACCACTCACACATAGTAGAGCTCTGGAGCAGAAGTAGGTCGAAAGTGAGCATGGTCCATTTCCATTTTCCTGTTCATAAAAGAAGAAAGTGAAAGTTTTTTTTTAATGTAACTTAATTATCTATCTAGTTGTGACTTTGATGCATACTTTAGTTTTAATTAATTACTTGCGTAAAAATCCTCCAAATTATTTAAAATTTGACATTTGACATCATAATTGCCAACTGCCCTGGGTTAGTGGGCACTTTGTCATCTTCCAACATGTAATGTGAGTGGTGCATGAACCAGCTCCTTCCATCTCTCTCACTTCTGTATTGACAGGATGGAGGAAAATCTACTATTTAACAGAAAAACAAGCTGGCACATTGAGTAACATAATTTCACAACTGAAACTGTACATTTAGAAAACAAATCAATCTAATTTCTGGAAGTTATCCACTCATATATTTGATCACTGTTTTCAGGCAATTGCCATCCCTGTATACTAGGAGAGTTTAAAGAGAGGTCTATAGCAGCTGACAAGGTTATGATTTTTTTCCTTCTGCACAAGCTTATTTTTCAAAAATAAACTATGAAAAGTTACTCACCTTGGGTAGAAATTGTGATTGCTTTATTTTCTGTGCACTTGATACGGGCCTGCAATCTTCAACTGCATTACAGAGCATACTTGACCTCCTGAAACCTTTAATAATTCCACCTTAAAACAATCATAAGAGCACTATTCAGAGGAGGCAGTAAATAAGACTATATTTCAAAATTGATTTTCTGACATTCCAGTAGGCTCCCCATGCTTTCAATAACATAAACCTCACTGATCTCTCCACACAAAAAGGAGAGACAGACACATTTCATCTGCATCTAGGTTATAGTCCCTAAAAGCAACAGTCTACAGCCAGTAACACTCATAAGGACAGCCTCAATTGACCAGCATTACTCTACGTTGGGGCTTTTTAACTCTTACAATCGAGATAAATATGATACAATGTTATATGTTACAAGCATGCAAATTTGAAATTAATTCATAAAGTAATCATGTATGTCTGCATTTAGCTGCATCTACAGAACTATGAAAGTTTGACATGCATATTAGTTGAAAATGTCTTTCGACTAAATCTTCTTCATTTTTTAAGATTCAATTTTCCAATTTATTTCTGTAGATTAAGGTTAATATTTTAACTAGTCAATGAGTCAAATGGAGATTGACAGCAAGTGGACATACGTACAGCATACCGTCCCAGTTTTCGTTATGTCAAGCTGTCCCATGAAGGTGCCCCGTAGTTCCACTTTTACAGGCAGTGGGCATGATAGGCTACTAACTGAGCTGAGAAGCACAGACCTCAATCACATCTCCTATGTGGCCTTCTTGAGGCACACTGAAGCTGTGCTCCAATACAACAAGACAAAATGTAAGCCCATGGCTCTCCCCTGGAAATAAATCTAACCCAGCCAAACCCTTAACCATGTTCTTTATGTTCCCACTATGGTAGATTTACTTGTGACAGCCCCGGGTAAATCGGTGCCGTCTGTGGTAGTTATTGTCTGAATTCTGTATGTCCCAGTATATGTGTGATTATCGTTATGCCTTTGTTCTCCCCTCATGTGTTACCCTGTCCATGTGCCACATGTCCTGCCCACGGACTTTAACCCCTCGTAGCCCGGACACCATCGGCCCGACCAGGGGCGTAACTAGACGCCTCAGGGCCCGGGTGCGAGAATTGTTAAGGGCCCCCCACCCCCTCACCCCCCAAAAAAACATGATTTTTACCCAACAATTTTTTTTCAACAAATTCAATTTACATATTGAATCATATCTGTAAAAAAATCAAAGAAAAAGGGGCGCATGTACAAAGGGCATAATCCAGGGGTGTCCAAGTTTTTTCTGCAGTGGGCCACTTCATCAGAATTGTATACGTGCGCGGGCCGCACTCATTTTTCACTGTGACAAAAAATATGGCCTTTAATAAAATATGCAGATTAAAATAAAGTAAAATGACACAAAACCTTTACTCTTCCTCTCACTGATTTCTGGGCCTAGAAAGTTTTGCGACTACAAATTCAGGATTCCCTAGATTTATTCTAGGGATGAACTAAAATGAAAATTCTGGACCAAAACATTCAGGGTTCACTTAGCCAAAACCGAAAATGACTCACATTTTTAATAAAAGTAGGTAACACACAATTGGACAAAATTAGCAATATGACTTGGCATGATAGGGGTGTGATTGTTAACAGCAATCACACTCCTATCATGCCAAGTCAGCCAGTACATGCTGGAACCTAGGCATGATGGGACTGTGATTGCTGTTAGCAATCACACTCCTATCATGCCAAGTCAGCCAATACACGCTGGTACAGGGTGGCTATAAGTGATGTGCAGACCCCATACTGCTGGCAGCATCAATACACATGGGGGGCAGCTAGCCAGGTTTCAGCATGTACTGGCTGACTTGGCATGATAGGAGTGTGATTGCTAACAGCAATCACAGTCCCATCATGCCTAGGTTCCAGCACTTACACATCCATCCAGTAAATGCTGGAACCTAGGCATGATAGGACTGTGATTGCTGTTAGCAATCACACTCCTATCATGCCAAGTCAGCCAGTACATGCTGGTACAGGGTGGCTGTAAGTGCAGACCCCATACTGCTGGCAGCATCACTACACAAGGGGGCAGCTGGCCAGGTTTCAGCATGTACTGGCTGACTTGGCATGATAGGAGTGTGATTGCTAACAGCAATCACAGTCCCATCATGCCTAGGTTCCAGCACTTACACATCCATGCTATCACACACACACACACTCATTCATTCATATAATCATTAATTCACAGATTCATTCCCTCAATCACACACTCATTCAAACACCCTCCCCACCCCCTTACCTGCACTGCAGCTCCTCGATGCCGCTCACAGACTTCAGCAGGGGGCGCGGCCTCCCTCTGCCTTCTCTGCTAAAGCACAGAGGAAGTAGGATGTCACGTGAACTCCGCTTCCTCTGTGCAGTCCAGAAGACCCTCCCACAAGTAAGTAGCAGGGCTTGAGGTGCGGCTCGCGTAAGATCGGTTGCCCTGGCTGCCGATCTTACGCGGGCTGCACCTCTCGTCCCTGCCTTATTTTAAAAAAAAAAAACGGAAAAAAAATTCCGGGCGGCCTCTTTGCTTAGGCCCCCCTGCCGCCGGGGCCCGGTCGCAGTCGCGACCCCTGCGATCCCGGTAGTTCCGCCACTGGACCAATAGTAGAGTATAGCATTTTGTGTTTACTATTATTATCTTTTATTTATATAGCGCCAACAATGTTTGTGGTGAAATCGTGAAGAAAGCAGACACTTTTTCACAGCACTGCAGGTGTGATGGTCAGGTGTCCAAATACTTTTGTTCATTTAGTGTAGGTAGCATTGGAAGAATATTTAGGTGTGGTGTCAGAAACTATGAGAACATGGGAATTACGTTCCCTTCAAATACATATCTTACCCTTCTCCCTCTGTCTGAAATACATCATTCTCAGTGAATGCTCTGATCCAGCTAGAAATTTCCTTTTTTTCATGACGTTTCAATAGTTAAAGTGCCTCTGTCAGAAAAAAAAACATTTTTAATACATAAAAAAATGGTAAAAATGGTAAAAATAATTTGGTCAACATAGCCCAGAAAATGCAGTCTCACATTCACAAAAAATAGCCTCAAAAAGCATAAATTACCTGATTTAGACCAATAGGGTATACTGTCAACTGTAAATGTTTATGATTCAAATTTGCAAGATCCTTGAATAAAATCCTTAAACTTTGGCTGTGTGAATTAAAGCTGTCATTAATCTGAAATAAATGCTACAATTATCTCAAGTGAAAAAAACTCCAGTGAAAAGCTGTTAATTGAATCTCTTCCCCCCAGTTACACAATCACAAAGAGCGAGTCTGCGGGCGGCTAAATGCATTAACTTTACCCAGATCCAACTGTACAGAGCTAATCAGGGACATAGTTACTTTTAGATAGATAGATAGAAAAAGGATAGATAGATAGACAGATAGATAGATAGATAGATAGATAGACAGATAGATAGATGATAGATAGATAGATAGATAGATAGATAGATAGATAGATAGATAGAGATAGATAATGGATAGATATATAGATATTTCTACCTAGTAAGAGCCAACAGAAAGCTCCTGTAGCCGATATTATATGTTGAAGATTAGTGTGAAGACAGGAAACGCACCATCTGGTTGAAAAGGTTTCACTAAATCCACTAACAGTTCATGCCCAGTTCATCCCGGATTATTGTCTTAACCTCACAAGGAGACCTCTCTCCAGTCAGACTCCGTAATCAATCCATTAAGAGCCCGTATCATGGCTGGAGACTTTAACTCATATCGCGCAAAAGCACTTCCCCAACTGCTATCTGTCGCACTGTGAAAAATATTAGCGCTTCAATACTAACCCCATAAAACACACAACGGTCCATTCTTTTGGAATTCCTAAGCAGTAATATGTTTCTAATTACAAAGTGATTATTTGTCCGAAAACGACCACTCTCCATGATTTTTGTTCAATGTGCACGTTTGACATGAAAATGTAGGATCAATTCCAAATATTCAATAACGTTTCTATTTGTTGCTTTGGGCTTAACCCAACCAGTGGACAATTTGTGCTAATCGGTCCAAGTCTACATATAAATGATGACATCATTTACATCTCGGTCCAGCTCAGTCCAAGGGGACTAAGTGGGTATCTTAACACACCTATATGTAACATACATAAGAACACTTAGGGCCCCCTGTATGGTTTATTATTCCCCGCCAACATTGTTCAATATTTTAAATGAGTGGGAAAGGAGTAAGGGGAATATCCCATGGCAACCACTGGTTTTTAAGTATTTATTTTTAAACATGGGGTATGTATTTTTTTTAAATTTCACACACATTTGGATCAAAGTCACCATTCTGGCGCCAGGACAACCCTTGGCTGACTTAGCTCAACTGACATATCGGCCTTGAAGACCTCAGTAATGTCCTTCAAGTTTTCCCTGAAAACAAAAAAGGTTTGGCTCAGCTTAAACGCATGCATAGCCAATGGCCAGGGCCGTCCATGTATCCAAATCACATCTATAGCCTCCTTTTATGCTTTCGTTTAATAAAACAACACATTGCTGCCCATTGGCAGTGGCCTTTGTCGCCAGTCCAGAGGGGCCTGTTTGTCATTTGGCCTGTGTGCACCAGGTATGACCAGTGTTCGGTCCTGGTCCAAGTCGATAGAGATTATTTTTATATTTCCTCTCTGTTTGTATCGTGTGTTTAAAATCTGTAATCCAAATTTATTTACTGTATAGTAAAATGTGATATTATTTGGGAAAACCGACCGCTCTGCTTTAACCCATATAACGAAAAACATTCCATTTAGTCAACTATTTTACTCTTTGGGTCTCAGGGGTACCGTTACACTTATGGTCATATTTAAAACATTCCATAATACAATAAAAATATATATTCACATGGAAAAAAATACATATGTCGATATCCCAGACTTCTTGGTGTATAACGTATGAAGATTACAACATTTAAATGGGATAAGTCATGTTTGTAAGGATTGCTGTGAGATACTCGGGGGAACAGCTGTTCCATAGGATAAACCCCTAAATGTTCATAAAATCTTTCTTCCTGTTTGTAACAAGCCAAGTGACTTGATAAGACATGAACTGTGACCAATTACAGGATTTACCTTGTAAGGTATACTAGATGTTTCTACTCTCAAAGCCTGAGTGCGGCTCGAGGCTACGCTCTCATTCATTTTCCGCGTATCGACAGTGCCACCTATGGGTGACGTTTAGAATTTACAATAAATTATTATTTTTTATTATTCCAGCTTATTTTATTTTGAAAGTTATTTTTAAGTATTGAGCATATTGGTTACTTTGACAGTTATCCAACGTCATTATAAAGATACTTAGTATTCGCTAAGAAGGGCAAAAAGTACTAAAGCACTGGTGAATTGTAGATATAATTCAGTCATGTTAAAATTAAAGAATTAACCCATTGTGGTTCTGCCATGTGGCTTGCGATGGCATTCATGTAAAGGCAGTGTGCTTCAATGACGTTAGTGTGGTTGCCTGATTTAATATTAATAAATCTTGGCCCTTAAATGATGTTTTAAAATTCACTTCATTATTGCACCCTCCCCCTGGTAGCCGCTGTGACAAATATACATGGGAAATTCAAAATAAGATGGTTAAATGTATTAACAAAGGCTGGACAATGATTCTTCTTACAGTAGATAATTGCGTTCAGGGATGGATTAAGCTGTCAGACGCTCAGTCATGGACCGAGGGTCCAGCGTCGAGGGAGCCCAGGCTGTCCAAATATGACCAGAGAGCTGCAATATTTTTAGTAGACGTGGCCAGACGCGTAATATCCTCCGAGATTCTACATGTACTGAACGCTGGCCCAAGCAGGCATACCCTGTGCATGTTCAGGCCAGTGTTTTTTTTACATATAGTAATATGTGGGGGGTTTGGCCTGGGGGTCCTAGATGTCAGCCTTTCCCTGTTGGAATATATATGACTACAAAAAAGTATGTAATAATTATTACCTGCATTAGGGTTTCTAGTTTTTTTAAACATGAGTAAATCCCTAAATTTGACTAGCCTCGTATAATAAAACACATCCAAAATAAAGGAAACGTAAAACATGATTTATATAATTTCATTTCAGTGGTAAGGGGGCTTGGTGTCACCGGGTATCCACCGGGTATCCACCGGCAGCAGTGTGAGACAGAATATCAGTGACAAGCCTGGAATTTTGCCTACGGCCCGTAAAGTGACACTCTAGTCATAATCCCCACCTTAATGCATACGAGAGCTGAGAAGTAGAGGACTGCATTGGGAGGCGGGTCCCGAGGGACCCCAAAAAAACTTGCGGATGCCGGTGGTCTTGCTGGGGTTGCGGGCGGTCAGGCACTGTACCTGCGGGTCCCGGTAATCCCGAGCAGTCCCGCAAGGCTGCCTTCTCGCTGCTCCCTTATATTGTCACATCACGGAGTCACGTGATGTGACGTCACTTCCCGCGACTCCGCCTTGTTCCTGGGCGGAGCAAGAGAAGAGACGCTGTGAGGGAGCAACTCGAGGGCAGCCTTGCAGGACTGCGCGGGAAATCTGCAGTTCAGGTAAGGAGGTGGGCGGGATTGGCCACAAATGTGGCGAGAGCGGGCGGGATTGGCCACAAATATAGCGGGAGCGGGCGGGAGTGGAACTCTCACATTGCGGGAGCGGGCGGGAGCGCACAGGGCTCTACTGAGAAGTCCCTTTAAGTTTCCGTGTTGTCACCTCGCGCATGTATGAATGGATTCTGCAAACTCTCCAGGAGCCCCATGTTTTCTAAACCCCGAGGGAGGGAGACCAGTGGCATCTGCAGGGTAAGTTGCATTTAAAACCCCAATGCTGCAACTTTATTGGTCGCTCGTACGGACATTTAACCCGGCACAGACCAACTAATTGAACAGGAAGGGAGACCAGTGGGAGGTGCCGGGTAAGTTGCAGCATTGAGGTTTTAAAACCCCAATGCTGCAACTTACTCTGCAGATCACTGGTCTCCCTCCCTGTTCAATTAGTTAAAGACCAGTGGCATCTGCAGGGTAAGTTGCAGCATTGGGGTTTTAAAACCTCAATGCTGCAACTTACCCGGCACCTCCCACTGGTCTCCTTTCCTGTTCAATTAGTTAGTCTGTGCCGGGTTAAATGTCCGTACGAGCGACCAATAAAGTCGCTCGTACAGACATTTAACTAATTGAACAGGGAGGAGACCAGTGGCATCTGCAGGGTAAGTTGCAGCACTGGGGTTTTAAAACCCCAATGCTGCAACTTACCCTGCAGATGTCACTGGAAATCCATAGGTTCGCTGTCAGGGGTTAACTTACAAAGACCGTGCGAGTGAGCCTATTGGTCACCTGCAGGGTCTTCCTCTGGCAATTGGTTGATGCCAGAGGAGGTCCCTGTAGGCGACCAATAGGCTCATTCGCACTGCCCTGTAACCCGTGACGGCGAACCTGCGGTTTTCCACTTCCGGGAACTGCCGCGAAGCCGCGAAGACAAGGTAAGATAGAAGGGGGGGGGATGGTAGACGAAGACAATCACGAAGATCTTCGTGGTGTATGTCTTCGTCTTCGCCTACGTTTTACCGCCGCCGTCTTCTCTTCGGCGTGTCTTCGGAACGAACACGAAAACGCACTCTTCGTGTTCGTTTCCATGTTGGCCCGAAGACGAATGCACAAGTCTAATAGAAATCTTCAATCGCTCACTCAACACATCTATCCACAGAAGAGGCATTGCACTGCAGCTGTGGAGCTGCAGCTTCCCCTGAAGTCTTTTTTTGTTGTTGTTTGCACTCTAACATGCATTCTTCGTTGGTGAGGCCAAATGGGGCACTGGACCCTTTAAAAGAGAGAACTGTTTTTCCCACCAACTCTCTATTCCTAAATATTTTACAAGACTCAGGAAATAAAGCAAAGAGCCCCGAAGAGTTTTAAGCATGGAGACTGCTACTCTGCCATTACTCCACCTTATGTGCCTCTCGTGCCTTAAATACATTGCTTCACATTGTGTTATACTTTTCTTTACATGCTTTAAGCAAAAGAAGTTAATTATTTGGAAGAATTGCAGTTGTAGAATGGGGTCATTTAAATCATATAGGAAAAGTTAATAGTAATTAAATTTTTAAGCAGCGCACAATTTATCAAAAAAAACCCACAGTTGTCGCATAATATCAGATTATTAACCGAAGCATTAAATAAACTAAGCTAGGAGGTTACGTAGCCCCAGTGAAGATCGGGAGTGAAAATAAACCAGAAATCTTATACTAGGCATCAAGTTTCTATTAATCATGTTCCGTAAAGAACGGCCCGTCTTTAAAATGAGTTTTATGGAATTACAATTCCAAATCATTTTTGACTGTTTCCAGTTTAAACTTTTCCTTATCTAATTACGGCATAAATCCCTGCTTTTCTAAATATTAAACATACGGCGGGGTACTTTAATATGGTGTAGCTTGTCAACTTGTCTTATAAAACTTGTATTTGATCGATCCTATGAATGCCATTGAGGAGAAGCGCCTGATTCTTCAAGGACGTTCCTCTCATAAAGAACGTATCAAAAACAGCGAAAGGTTCTTTTACAAACTGACATCAAAATGACGCCGTGTTTGTGTTATCTACAGTAATCCAAAAGGTATGCCTTTCAGTCCTATACGTTCATGGGTTTAGCCGACCATTAAGTACTTAAATATGTTGCCCTAGGACAAAAAACACTTTCCACGGAGATATCACCCTCATTATCTCAAATATGCACTTCTCTGAATGATAAGTAATTTTTATGTTCCTGTCCCTCATAGCCTATTCTAGGAAATCCATGATAATAATTATATTTTTTTTCTCGTTTAAGTCATCATGTATAATGAATGTGTTTTTTTATGTGTCACGGCTAGGCTTTTTTTTTTCTTCCAGAAATCCGTGCTTGTTTACTATAAAATCACAATTTTTAGGGTTATTAGAATAGAATTATGAGTAGGAATATGTTTCAACACATTTGGTAATAAATTATACTGATAGAAGGACTCAAAAATTCTTAAAATGTGTTTTATTCAGAGATGTATAGGCAATACTACATCTGAAGAACATTAGTTCTGCCAGGGGCAAATTCACTGAGTATGGACTTTATCATAACTGGGTTCAAGTTACACGGCTTCTGGATAAAGTGAATATAGGACTTAACTGAGTTTCCTGAATTTCAGTTCAGAACCAACTGGTTCCATTGAAACCTCAAATCAGGATCTCATTTGGTCACGCTAGAGAATCTGTAAGAAAGCCACCCATGTCCATGGAGCTAATCACCTTTTTGAGCAATCAGCATACCTGGGAACTTCTTAGCTCCGGCTACCAGGGGCCTTCACTTGTGGGACGCGGCCAGGTCAGCGGGAAACACCCCCCGTTTAAAGCGCATGTCAAGACCCTACTCCGGCGACCCAGAGGATTCGGGTGTTGACCCTGAGAACGGGAGAAGCGGTGCTTCACCCAGAGATCTCCAGGGGTCAAACCAGGAGAACTCCCAGGTATAGCAATCAGGCTCCCTGAGTCGGTTCAAAGGCTTTCTTTAAAAACCATCATCTTGTATGGATCTAGATTGGTTTCCACCAGGGAGGCGTTTTTTTTTTTTTTTTTTGTGTGTGTTTTTCTTTGTTTTTTCTTTCTGTAGCAGATCTTGTGTTGGATTATTTCCACTGTCTACAAGAAAATTGTTTGATGTGTTAAAGACTTTACAGAAAGTGTAGAAAGCGCCTTTTGCATTTGTTCCGCCTAATTATTTTTTGGAATTTACATATCCTTCCTATGTTTGCCATAAATAGCCCACTCGGAGCTGTGATATTGATTTTACAGATGTTAATTTACGGAGGTCCACCGTGCTTCCATTTTGTAATTATTTTAATATTCTTTATTCTCCAAGGATATTTTTGTCATCAAATACGTTAAACTAACACTGATTTTATAGATGAGACTTACAATTAGGGTCACAGTATGTGTCTATTCTCCACTGCCTCAAATTATTCTACAAGAATATCTTTGACACATTTAGCTTTCCTATACGTCATTTGTGGTTGTCTAGGAAGAAAATGACATCGATGTCTGCCTGATTTTGTAAATATATTGTGGATTTGTTTGTATTTGAGGGGAGTTTGGGAGGTCTGAGCACAATGAGGTACATTTTGAAAGTTGGTATTTTCTGGACAATTTACTGGTGCTGATGGCATTATGTTGCGTGCTTAACAAAGTCAAATACATTTTATTAACCTATAATTAAGTAGACACACAGTACAAGTCGGGATTTATACATTTCATATTTAGTCTAGAGAAATAGACAAATAGTGTATTCTAACTACATGTTCTTCTGCTTAATTTATTTATATATGTATATACACACCAGACCATCATACCTATTCATTTTTGGACATCCCATTCCAAAACCATCCCGAAAGTGTTTGATGGGGTTGAGGTAAGGCCTCTGCGCGGCCGGTCAAATTCTTCTGCACCAAACTCATCCAACCATGTCTTTATGGAGCTTGCTCTGTGCGCTGGGACGCAGTCATGCTGGAACATAGAAGGGTCTTCCCCAAACTGTTCCCACAAAGTTGGAAGCAGAGCGTTGGCCAAAATGTCTTGGTATGCTCAAGCAGATTCGTTCATCAGACTTCCAGATTGTGTGGTGTGATTTATCATTCCAGAGAACACGTTTCCACTGCTCCGAAAAACCACTCCAGCCAAGCCATGGCTTTGCCTATAGAGATTTTCGGCCATGGAAACCTATTTCCTGACGCACAGTGCTTGAGCAGATTTTGCTGCTGAGTGATACTATGTCCAACCTGCAGCCCTCCAGCTGCTGCAGGACTACATCTCCCATAATGCTCTTTCAGCTCAACGGCTGGCAGAGGAGTATGGGAGATGTAGTCCTGCAGCAGCTGGAGGGCCGCAGGTTGGACACCCTTGGTATAGAGGATAGGTGGACATGTTCTGTGAGTCTGCGTCATCTATTGCTTCATAGCGGAAATGTTGTTACTCCTAGACATTTGCACTTCACAATAATATGGCAATGTTTGCCTATGGAGAAGGCTAAATATGTGCTGGATTTTATGGGCTGAAACACCTAAACTCATTAGGTGTCCACATGTCCACATACTTTTGGTTTTATATATAGTTTAAATGTTGTTAAATGTCATTTAAAAAAAAAAAAGTTGCAGGTTCCGAGAACATTTCTGCGACGTTAAGTAAAGACTGACTGTGTCATATACGGACTAAATTGTCACAGGTTTCTGTCTGGTGATCATTTATTATTTATTATAATACAATGTATTTATTCAAATGTGTAGAAAAATGTCATTGTAGTAAAAAATAGTTTATTCAATATTAACGTTTTCCTAGCGGGGGGTGCATCTGACGATCTCTTACTGTGGCTTTAAGTCTGTACTGCGCGTGAGATTTATCTTCTGTCCTGGCTTTCCTTCAATATGTTTGAAATTGCGTTGTGTTTTTAGCACTCTTCGGGGGGGGGGAACGCTGTTCTGTTCACTTCCCGCTGTGTCCTCCAGCATTCCCAGCCAGGAAAACGATCAAACATGGGGAGATTTACATAACGATTTGTAAAGGTTTTAGGATGTTCCTTCATGTGTGAAAAATAAGTAACAAGTCGCTATGTAATAACACAAGAACTGAGCAAAAATTGACTTTACAGACAATTCTTCTACCTATATTACAAAAAAATATGGCAATGGCAATGTTAGCTTCATATTTCCATGACTGATGTGCCCTCGATATCCGGGCCAGGCCCACCCAACCAATTTAACTACCCAATAATTAACACGACACCAAAAGTAGGGTTGAAAAAGCCACGGGCAATTTATTTATTTAAATATCCATTGCCACACAACCCGAACTAAAACTAGGTGCGTAAACAGTATTGACTACCAAACCGAAGACAATAAATAATTACCAGGCTATCCAGGTCCCACCACCACAGGCAGACCCGGATGCCCAACCCCAGACCCGAGGTTCCAAGCACCACCAGCCAGACACCTCCCACCGAAATACCACCAAGTGCCATCACACCCAGTATCACCCAGATAGGAAACTGGGTCTTCCAACCTACTGGACCATATGGAGCACTCGTTGTGGAAGACGATGACTGCTCTTTAAAACATACCACTCTATAACCAGTGGCGCTGGGTGCCTTTACCATAAAGAGCTCCAGGATACACCATCATAAGCCGACGTCCATCAGTAAGGACAGCGGTGCAGAGACAGGCGCTGGTGGCACAACCTTGGGATAAAACTAGGGAAACACCAAAGATAAATACGGTAAATCACTGAGTTTGACATTATTTTGGTCTTTTCTGTGGTCATGATTTGTATCAGCACATAATAATTATATTATTGCCAAGGAAAAGGAAATTCTGAGAATAAGATCCGTTCGGTAGCGAAAGTTAAACCCATGTGCCAGTAGGGAGAGCAACAATCCATAAATCGCATTTATCTTGCTCACTGAAATTAAGGGTTAAATATTGTAATTTGTTTAACCAAACCGAACATATCCTTTGATTCCATAAGCAGCCTATGACGCCAATGACCACATGCGTACACAAACACGTCTTACACAGTTGATGTCCATTAAAACCATACATATGGTCTGAGAGCGAAGTGTGGGATAAATTCTATGTAAACAGAGGATTTTTGTATACATTCACTCCAGGTTATTTTATTGAAATATTGAATGCCAGATATTTTTTTTTTGTTTAACTCTAATTAACTGTGACTGCCATATAAATATTCTTTAGAATATGCATAAATCATTTTTATACAGGAGAAACTGTTGTATGCAGTGACATTCAATACTATATTTAGGTTTTAATGAGCTGACTCGTGAGCAGTCTATAAAGCACAGCTGTCGTCATGAAATTTGGCTTTGGAACTTGACAGGGCGCCTTTATTCAAGACCCCATCGCCGTTGAACAAGATGCGGCTTAGAACTTCGGGAGTCCCAGATACAGGAGGTCCTACGGAGTTAGTGAAGGCCAGGGATGGGATTACCAGCAATCGGTCAGTTTAGCAAATCACCCACTGAACCCAGTGACCGGTATTTAACCACTTAATGACAAAGCCTGTACATGTACGGGCTCAAAATGCATTGTTTTCAATGGGTTTTGGGACCTCCCATTGTCCTTAAGGGGTTATATACTGCAAATGCAATTCAACAAAGAAACACACAAAGTTCCAATGTTGTATATGTTGATAGTAATCCACGGACCATACAGATTTATCAAGTTAGGAGTAGGCATGTGTAAAATGCAAAAACAATCCAGACACATATTTCTGTTCATTTTTGGCCCCATTCATTTTCAGGCAACAAATTTCGTTCCCTGCTCATTCGGTTCGGGCGTTTTTGATACGCGAATGATATTCGTTACCCAACATTCACTCGCACTCTCTAAACATTTCCCTACCTTCTCTTTTGCCTACTTCTGCTTCTGCCAACCACTTCTGCATCCTCTTCTTCCTCATCATCATCTATCTTTTTCCTACTCTTCCCTCTTTATCTTATATCTTCTGCTATCATAGTATGCATCTTAGTTTAGGCATGTAAAGTACTCACCACTAGCCTTGGTCATGCCCATGCAATACAGTCAAAGAGACAAAAATCATTGTACCTTCTGTTGAGATTCATAAGTTGCTTTACATATATGAAGCATTAATGATTCAACAACAAATAATACTGCTTCCTCACTCACACGGTCCACGGGCATCTCATGATTCTCTATAATTTACAGAGACCTACAAAGTCCTTAACTACTCTGCACCCTCTAAATATCGCTCTTATCTCCCCATCCTCTCCTCTCTGCCCTCTTCACTCTGCCAGCAACTCGCATCTCTCTTCTACTCTTATCACCTCTTCCTACTCATGTATCCAGGATTTAACCAATACTTATTTTCTGGAATTACTTATGCTGTATTCTCCTAAATTTTCTCCTCCTTATTCTAATGTTAAATGATCACAAAAACGCACCCATTCAGAGAGGCATCCAACCTTCCCTCGTCATAGCCTTCACCCTGCATCCTAAAGAAACCATCCGTCCAAATCATTCTCACCCAAATAGTCTTCTTCCCACCCAAATTCCTAACATACAGTATTGTAAAGCTTGAGCAGAGCCCTCTCCTCCTTCTGTACCACTATGTGTTAATGTTATTATTAGTCCCATACATTGTCAGCTTTAACGTTATCGTTAAATATTTTAATGTCCCTATTGTAATAGCGCTACCAAATATATAAATAAATGTATTGTGCTTGAATCTGTTCAGCTTATTTGGCAGCAGGTGAAAGCATGATGGGTTGGGGACAAAAAATGATAATCGGGAGATAATGGTTTGAATGTAGACAAGAAATTTACTACAAAATCAGCATCCTTCTGTTGGGAGAAGAAACCAAGAACTGGCGCATTTATAACACAGACATCCCACAAAATAAATGATTTCACTTCAATTTCTCTCGGTAATTGAAAAAAAAAAGGCTGGGACCAGCAGCCCACTGGGTATTTGCCCCAAATGCCCTATGGTTGGTAAATAGTTTGCCAAAACTGAAAGACACTAGTAGTTGATGCCAGCTACAGACCGTCTATTAATAAGATCCACAAACAAACCAGTAAAGAAACAACAACAAAAAAATACAGAAGCTGGTAATATGTTCTGGAACAGCCATGCGATTGAGAACAAAATTGGAAAGCACAGCATTCCGTGTCAAATTCCTGCTCGCCGCAGAATTTACTATTTCGTTTTATTGAGACTATAATCTAGTTTCTGTCTCTCAGCCCAACATTATGAAATAATCTAACTTTATTTTTCCTCTAGTACAGGGCTAAGTGTATTCTACCTCAACACTGATCCAGTTATTTTGCTATGGATATATTCTTGGACTCTTGTGTATAAATAAATTAAAAAAATACTTTTTTTACAGACTTCATGTTGGCAGACTGAATAATATTTAGCTTTCAGAGCAAATCTATGATACTCACCCCCGGGGAGGCTCCAGGTTCGGCACGGAGTCTCGGGGGGAAGCCCTGCTTCTTTGGGTCTCTGAGTCCGCTTCTTCTTTTAGCCCCTGATGTTTATGATCCATTGCTTAATGTCTAAGATCCATAATAAAAAAACAACTGCAGGATAAAAAGTGTCTTCATGAAGCTTTAAACTATAGAGTTATGTTTTTTTTTTAAGAAAATGTATTAATTAATACAGATACCAATATGTAAAACTATACTGGCGTTAATCTGAATTGAACATGACTTGTTTTTAATAAGTGGAATATTTATGTTGCTTTATCCATTTTATATGTAGGATCACATAGGATTTTTTTTTCTTCTACTCAACCAAGGATTCCAAGTCTTGCGGGGGTCATTGGCACCCATGGTGGGCTTCAATTTGAGCTGAAAAAAGTAAAATTGTCTTAGTTTGTTTTATAGTTACATGGGTTCTTTGAGTTAATCCTTTAAAAGTTCTATTAGTGAAAAGATCCAAAGACGTGGCCTTTAAATTGTTCTTTACACCTTCATGACTATATGGAGTACATATACGTCCTGAAGAGCTGTGCTAAGAAGCCCTATAAGACGTACCGGTACAGGACAAGTTTGTTGCACATCTCCCTGCTACATGGGAGATCAGGCCGTCTAATGGAGCTTGGCACGAGCGCTGGTACGCCAATGGCGCCATCGGGCATTCCCTCCCAGTAGACCACAGTAATGATGCCCACTGAACGGTCACAGGATTGCTCCCACGCTGGCTAATCGAGATCAGCAATGCAAGTCTATGGAGCCTTGCTGGCTGATCACAGTGTGACCAGCGAGGGAAAGATTGGATGGAAGAGAGTGAGAAACAACGTATATCCCTTTTCCCATAAAGGGAAAAGAAAAAAGAAAACTTTTTTTTCCCAACAAAAATATAAATATAAAATGAGCAATAAAAAAGATAAACTGGAGTTTATGCAAAATCGACTTCTGCCTGCGCGTATAATGAATGTGGGGCTTCAGTGCCCCTTTAACTCAATAAGGTAACATCACTAATGGGTTTTTACACAAGACGTTCTTGTGTGTCACTTGTTGGACAGTAATGCCATGTTTGATACTTTTCAAGCTTATTACATACTGTGTGTTCTGCATATTTATAAATCTGATACAACGTATATGTTTAAACAGCCTTGAGCTCCTAAGCGCATATGGTCCCAATGATCCATGGTGATTATGATGAAACCCTCTTCTTCAGGAAGAAATATAGCCCATAAACCAGAGCGTTTATGTGGGCTTATAAACAAAATAGAACGGCATCGAATAAAATGGGATATTGTATATGCAACGACCAAGGGAAACATAACATGTTTCTAAACACACTAGTAATTACTTCTAATTCATAATTTATTGGCAACTTATAAATGACATTTTTAAGTCCTATCTAAATCCAACCATAAGCAAAAATGTCTTTAAAAAAAGCAACAGCTGTCCTAGAATTACTGCACCTGTTTTTAATTTCTCAGAACTCGAGTCAAACCGCAGGCTGACCATCACTGGTCTGCAAACCATTGTCTAGAACGTCATTAAATGTTGGTCCTTTAGGTGTCTCCTTGACCATAAGAAGTTCTAGAAGCTCCTCACCTTGGTTTGCCAAAAGAATCTCAATATTAGGTGTTTGATGTTAGATTGGAAGACCCCGTTCTAGGCATTTATAGGAGATATAAAGCTTAATGCAGTGAATTCAGAAATGGCTGTAAATTTCTCAGGGTCTTAAACATTAAGCTATAGAACAGTTGTAAATAGAAAAAAATATATATATATAAACATTAGTTATGTGGAAAAATAAAGAATTTACAGCATTAAATCCATGTTTCCATATTATTTATAATATTATACTATACTGATAAAAAATGGTATGGTTTACCACTAAGAGTATCTGTAGTTTAATGGATAAACAGGCAAAATGGGCAACATGGTCCTGGGTGCCCCTGAAGCAGTTTACTCTAAATTGGTGTTGGTTGGACACTGAAACTGGTCTGGTCTATGCTGTAATTTTAATAAACAAAATGAGTATTGGTTTATGGGCCAAGAGACTATGCTTTTGGGACCGTAGCTGTAATTTTCAAATAAAAACTCACAAATCCTCTATTCTCATTGAAAATTGCCACCATCCACCATGTGGCCATTCAGTTAGACCACCAGGGTCCCTAAGCAACTTGATATGCTGATGCGGATGCACTGCCTTCCAGTTAATAACATTGATTGGGAGCCCAATGAGGTCACCATGACATCACTGGCATAAAAAATGTATGAGCGATCCCCAAAGGAATCTTGAGCCATACTGCACTTGGAACAGTGCAATAACCAACAAAATGAAAATAATAAAATAAATATTTTTTTCTATCCTTTCCACTATAAGTAAAATAAAATATATAAAAAAAATGACTACACCCAAATAGTATTAAAAAATATGTGTAATATGTAAAGCATGGATGTGGCCACCTGGAAGCAAGATTGGAAAAATTTGATTTCTTTTAATTTTAGGGTAGTTTTTTTTAATCTATTATCACTAGTAAGTATTATGTTTTATTTACTTCTATGATTCTACAAAATTATGTGTAATTTGTGCGTGCTCATCAAATATGGAAAAGGGGAATCACGGTTTATCAAACAAATGGTAAAAAATGACAAAAAATATTTTGGTCCTTTGGTTATGAAAAGCCCCCCCCCGACTGAAGGGGTTAAAAAGAACTGCAGCTACAGCAGAGTACTCCATATCATGGGATTCTGTCTGCATATATCCTCCCCTTAAGCTTAAGCCTGTATGTTTTTGGGGATCAATATAGTAATATCAATTTTCATGATTAACAGATATTGCATTTATTATTTATCCTCTTGGAGCACTTAGTGGTTAACGTTTCGCTGTTGATCCTTTCCACCCAGGTTCTTTCCGTGATGCTGCCCACGCCGTGCTGCATCATGAAATTAAAGGTAACCGCAGTGAGAGATATCTTTATTTCATTATAAAAAATCAGACTTCACTGGTAACACATTTTCCCGGAAGCTAACATGATGTAAGCACGAGGACAAACCTATACTCTGCGTCATAATGTTTTAAGCAATTCCTTACAATGAAACATTATTTTGGTTGTCGACTGCGCACATCCTTGGCAACGGAGATCGTGTATTTGTTGTTGATTACCACGCAGATGCGGATTGTAAAATGACTTATGACATGTTGATACATCTATAAATGACTTGTTTTCTTTACACTGAATTGGTCCATGAGAACATTAACCACCATGTTGCACAGTGTAACAGGGTGCTCCGAGGTCACAGAACGTTATTATGAGATAGCCTGCTTCTTCTCAAACTGGAACAACTGCACTTTGAGCATTAGCTTTTAAAAATTATAAATTAATAAAACTGGGGGGGGGGAAACTTTTTTTTTCACATTTGCCTTTTTAAATATATATACTGTGGATTCAAAAGAAAGGCCCGAAAGGGAATATAAATAATTTGAGTGGATACACGTGTGAGAAAGTAGAAATTGTTCATTAAAAGTTAAAACTGCTATCCGACTAACTTTAAAAACCATATACATGGGATTTATGTCTCCAAAAATTGGAAAAAAATAATACAGGTAGCAGATGATATAAGAATTGACTTACCTCCTAGTCTTGAGGCTTAGTTTATTAGGCACTTTCCTTCCCCCGGTTTAATCTCCAATAGAGTTTGTTTTGTATTGTTTCGATGTATTCTGAATTTTGGGTTAATTAATGAGATTTTAACTATACAGTATGTTCCATCTAGTTTGGCGCCATTCAGTTCCTTATGGAACGACTGTTTATTCAGTTTTTTGGGGTTTTTTTTGTTTTTCTTGTGTTTTTTTTATTTATTTTTTCTCCTTGTTTTCTATGTTTATGTAGTATTTGTTATCTTTTTGTTTGTTTCAATTTCTAAAAGAAGTAAAGATGTATTTAAAAAAAAATGCTTTTATCTTCAATCATAAAATACCCAGCATTCCTTAAGAGATTGAGTTGTCCTCCATAGACATCAGCATCAATATCGAGCACAGGCGGTATAGTGGAAGTAACCAAAGTTCAAGGTATCAGAGGACAGTCCAAAAGGGAAAAGCATGACCAACCGGTCAGAGCAGGCAGCATGCAATACATCGTCGATCCATTAACATGGGTCTGAAAAACAAATTAGAAAGGATACACCAACAAGAGCAGAACAGTAGAACTAGTAGAATGGGCAAAATAAGATTGAATTAAAGGAAATATTTTTTTTTGCCACTGTATATGTAAGTGAACCCTCTGGAATTTGCCAGCAGTTATGTATATAATTATCACAAAATATGATGTGATCTTAATCAATGTTACAATAATGAACAAGCACAAATTATTGTATTGTTTTTGCCCATATTGAATACATCATTCAAAGATTCACATTGTGGGTTGGAAAAAGTATGTGAATCTCTAGGCTAATCACTTCAACAAAAGCTAATTGGAGTCAGGAGTTAGCAAACCTGGAGTCCATCAATGAAAGGGGATTGAGGTGTGTTTTAAAGCTACTTTTACCATAAATAAACACTCAAACATTTTGATGAGTTTACATACTCTTCAGTCCACAGTTAGACAATTATTTTATAAATGGAGACAATTTAGTATTGTAGCTACTCTCCCTAGAAGTGTGCAGCCAGCCAAGAAGACTCCAAAGGCACAATGCAGAATCTTCAATGAGGTAAAAAAAAAAAAAAATGAACCCAAGAGTAACCGCTAACGGCTTGAAGGAATCATTAGAAACGATTAACATCTCTGTTCATGAGTCTACCACACGCAAAACACTGAACAGGCATGGCAGGACACTGTGGAAGAATGCATCTGCTCCCCAAAAAAACACTGCTGCGCGTCTGAAGTTTGCCAAAGAGCACATTGACACAACACTATTGGGAAATGTTTTGTGGACTGATGAAAGAATTCTTCTGGATGAAGATGCATCACAACGCATGGCATACAAAGAGCACTGTATACCCGCATGAACATCATACCAACAGGCTGCTTTACTGCCTTGAGTTATAGACCGTATACTAAGATCGAGGGGACAATGAATTCCCAAGTTTTTGAACACACAGGATAATGTCAGGATGGCTGTCCGCCAGCTGACGCTAAGTAGAAGTTGGGTGATGCAGCAGGATAATATGAGAGTGGGAGAGTGAGTAAGAAAGAGAGAGAGAATAGAATGAGAAGAAAGGAGTGTAGAGAAAAAAGTGTAGAGAAGATAAAAGGGGCACAGAAAATGGAAGAGAAAAGAAAGAATTGGGGAAAAAGAGGAAATAGGTGGAGAAAAGAAAGACAGGAAGGAGAACAGAAAGAGGAGAAAGAGAAGAAAGGGAGAGAAAGAGCAGATCAAGGAGGGGAATCAGAAAGTGGGGAACAAAAAGGGAGGTGGGGAGAAGAAAGTGGGCTAGAGAAAATGACAGCAAGGTGAGAGGGGGAAATAAGGATGAGAAGCAGAAAGAGGGGGAGAGAAAAGAGAGAAAAGGGTAAAAGAAGGAGAGAGGGTGAGGACAGAGAGGGAAAAAAAGTGCAATTGATTTTTGTGATGGTCACATAGGCTAGTGAAATAAAAGTGAGGAGAGAGAGACCCCATCAACACAGCTTGCAAGAGTGTCCCCTCATCTTTTTATCTTACACCACAGGACACAGTGTTGAATCGCAAACCACGCACACTCATTAACACAAATGAAGACTTAATTGAGTCAAGCCCATGATATCTGTCCTCATATCTTACCACTAAATACCAAAAGGATGAGATATCCAACCACAGAGTACCTACAGCAACCACAGAGTTCCTAAAGAGTCCAAGAGGAAAGAAGAATTTGCTATCCAGAGCTACGGCTTCAAATCCAAACCATGCCAAACCATGAATGTGCTTTCAGCGTCATGAGAACTTGGGCAGAAGATCCAGCAGGACAGAAGACGGGAAGCAGCCATCATGACAACCAAGTGTTGTATCTAAGTGAAAAGCCATATGTTGGGTTAGGAGATATGGATCATTGTTGATTTGACAGCTAGTTTTGAAACTAACATGATCTGTTCAATCACACATCATTTTATATCTAAACATGCTTCATTTCACACAAGTAATTTATTCTACAGGCAGGCAGGACCTTAAATCATCTGAAATGTTTTGGAACAGAAACTCCTTCCCCAAAATTAACATATGCATTTTGAAATAAACAATATGTATGTATATTCATTTATAAATATAACAATGTCCGTCAAATGACCTTCTATACAGACACATCCCATCCGGTTCTTGGATGTTGCCATAACAAACAATGTTGGTGTGCAACCAGAGGCTACGAAAGAACATGCAACAGGAAAAGAGAATTAATAGCAACGAAAACATAATAAATAATAGTACATTTATACATTTCCTAAAGCCCCTCGAAAAGTTTATTAAAACACTACTAACTAATATTACCATAATATAACTAATTCAGGGCTGTCCGATACATGATGACGATCTATTTTCGCCATTGAGCAAAGATTAAATGTATATCAATGAAGCAATAAAATATGATTAAAAATAGACTTGGGCGCCAGCGGTGTCTTCGAAGACACTCCTGCAGGTCCAAAATGGTTTCTACTTATGAGAACATCATCCCCAAATGATTTTTTTCTTTAGGAGCACCTGGATTCTGCAGTATACCTTGGCCCCCCCATAAAGTCAGAGGTGTCGCCACACTGCCCTCAGATTCATCTTTCCTTCTTATGTTTTTGATTCAATGGAAATTCTGCACCCGCGTCCCATCCTATAAAATCTAGAAAACTTTTTCCAACTTGGTTTAGGAGGAAACTTGAACTTTGTTTTGGGCCTCTCACTGAACAATACCGGACCATTGATGCACCCTCCATCACAACTGACGGAAGGTAGGCACGTGTTCGTACACTCACTACATTTATCGACTACACACAGGCAGGCCACATGAAGTCCACGGGAAGATTATATCCTCCTTTCTTCCATCTTCTTCATAATGTGATATAATGAAACTGCACCCACTGAGAATTTCCCTTCAAGTATAATTTGCCCAACTAAACAACTGACCACCTAACTTAACAGAAGAACAACTTTGTGGCACTCAGTGAGTGGCCACTTGGGACTTGCAATAGAACACAGACCTCCTTTGACTGTATAGCTCCTTGGGCTGGTCAGGGGAGCTCAGATGATAGGGCAGTGGGGCAGTTCGCCGGGACAGCGCATAAAACCTTGTCCCACAATAAATGGAACAGTTGGAAGGCCTGTGATACTCAAGGAGTTTCATGACAGTTGTAGACTTGAGACAAATATTGGCTTCCTTAAAGCCGGAGACCTGTCTTCTATATAGTGACTCCCAGCATGCAACTTGTAAAGTTATAACATTATAACCATAAAAACACACATTATACAATTATAATGTCACATTGGGACAGACCGGCTACCCACGTGCATTTCTATACACTTAGCACTTGTAGTTGAAGCCTAGCTCTTCATTTAGACGTGTTTGTGATCTAATTACTTTTGAGCAAATACGTCCTGAGTTGCCAAATCTGTTTGTTGAAGTAAGCTGTTTGCCGAAGCTTGTTTTGTGTACGTTTTCTCAGGATGCAGGAAATATCAACCATTCTGGAACCACTCATGTTTCTCGATGGACGGCCAACACGTATGTCCTGTTGATGGAATCAGATAGAGCTCTCTGTATTTCAGGGAACCTGGAACATTACATTACCTGTCACTGTCACTCGTGGAAAGTTTTGTGACGTTACTTTTTAGGCATTTTATGTGTATTTATTGTGTAATTTGTATCCCTTTTTGGTGCAAATTCCAGGATGAATTAACAAATCTCATGATTATGTCCACCATGGAAGTCAGTTGAAGAGGTATCGGAGATACGGTAAGGACCTCGACAGCTGCTTGTTTAAAGAAGGATGACTAATAATAAATTAAGATATATGAAAGATAAAACTTACATTTCCTTCCAGGTGAAGTATCGTACCTGGAAGATGTACTTTCGCCCCATGGCTTCCCTCCAAAGTTCATCTGCTTTTTCACTTGAGTGACCTTACTTTATGTGAGTCAGTGGACGAGAGAGGCTCATAAGTCCATGCCTTCCAAGTCTTCAAGACCATGGCCTCTCTTCACTCGCTTTTCTCCCAACCCATTAAAGGGCACAAGAAAGGAGAGCTCCAGGAGGGCGACAATGCGTCCATTTAGTTCTAGGAATCTCCTGTATGTTTAGGGGACAGGGAAGCATTTTAGCCGGTAGAAGCCCCCCATACACCAGCTGTTAGAACCTACAGGACCATTGAAGCAGGGGAAACACATAGAAGGTGGTTGTGTTGCTGTAGGGATGATCCCAACTATTTAACAATAAGCAATCTTGCCAAGACGTTTGTCTTTCAATTCTAGTCTTGTTATACCTCTTGAATATACAGCATGTATTGTAAGAAGCGCTGCGTAAATTGTTGGCACTGTATAAATGAAAGACAATAAGAAGCAGCAGCAAGAATAGTCATTTGCAACATAGTGACATCGTATCAATATCAGCGTATGAATTCTCAGGGTCGATTTAGAAAAGAAAAAATAAAAAAAAAAAATAATGTGGAAAAATAACATAATGAGAACTATGTTAATATACAATATCGACCAGATGAAGAACAAATGTACTTGTCTACAGATCAGATCAATGTCTGGACCTTGAGGGAACATCTGTTTTCATTTATATATACAATAAATATGTTTCCTTCCTTATTCAATAAACACTTTACCGTCACACTTTGTCTTACCTTCTCATAGCAAACCAAAAAAGCCTTTTATTACCTGCTATAAAGCACCTAGATCTTATGATATTTCTTAGGAAGCAAAATAAAATGTCCATATTGGCATAAGTAGATGGCCACAAAGTCACTTCTTTGATTCCTATCCCCATTGCGTTTGCCTAATTATGTCGATTCACGTGTCTGTCACGGAATTCTTCATTGGTGAAATAATTTATTTAAACAAAATCCCTTAATGTACGTCTATATTACCTCACCTCTGCCTTACCTTTCCTATCCTCACTCCTGTGTGCAACTGGCCGACTCTACTTCCATTTATTACTTTGATTACTTTTGATTTATTAAGCGCCAACCAATTACTCAGCGCTGTACAATTTAAATTGGGAGGATAATAATATACATTAATATAGACAGACACATCAGGAGTTGAGAGCCCTGCCTGTGAGCTGCCATCGAGCCTTACGGTACTTTTACAGTTCCATAAAACCAGACATTGGGTGTAGCTAGATTAGTTTTACACATGGTGCAGAAGTGCCATCTAGTGGAAAATTGGGGTACAACAAGTACAATTTTCATAAAAACACTCAATTATAGCCTTTGACATGCTTGTATGTATGTTCATTTGTAGATTTTTCATATTTTATAAAATACATTTTATTTTTAGAGCACTAACATTGGTTCAGAAATAATCATTAACAAAATAAACAAAAGTAGGAACAAAGGAAAGACCACTGACCTGGAAGCTCACATTCTATTAGGAGTTTGAGGCGCTTTTATAACAAGGTATGGGACTACTTCGGTGAGGAGAATAGAAGAACAGAGGGTTTCTTTCCGAAATGCAGGTTATGAGGTATTAGGAGAGATAGTAAGCTTCTGCGAACAAGTTTTTGAGTATTAGAATAAACAAGGGGAGAATCCGACAGAAGTTGATATGGATGCCACCCAATAAGTGGCAAGAAACGTTGGACCACGGATGACAAAGCTAGCTGCAGGAACAGGGCTGACGAGGCTCGCTTCCAGCTGCTGCATTCAGATAGCAGGCTCAGATTTTGGCGTAAACATGACTATTTACCATTTAATAAACGCGAGGCTAGGAGCGAGGTCCAATGGCTGCTGGAACGCACAGGGAGCGATGCCCGTGCTTGGTTAAAGTTCTTTACACAACTTTATACTCTGGACAAGCCAGCTCTGGAAGGCAGGTGATCAGCATGGTCACATAAAGAGACGTTACGGGGCCCTGTAGCGGTGGTGCTGCGATACCCTCCAGACGGAAGAAACGCCCTTGAAGAATTTTAATAAAGGATGCCCTGCGCCCTCAAAAGGTGCAGATTGTTTTATCACATGAGGTCTCCATGAATGATCCCACTCACTGTCCTAGGGCGTGATAGCAGTCAGTTCAGGAGTTTTCTTTAATCTTAGACTTTGCTCCGAAAGTGATTAATCCATCGTATCTACCGATTCGCACATGAATTAGGGAGGCGATACCAAATGCCCAGCAGAAGTAATTTATAAAATCAAGGAAATCTCCCTCCTAGTAGAAGATCCTGAGAGAACTCAAATCCTCATAATCAGAAAGGTCCCAGGAAGAGGGGGGGGGGGGGGTTGACTATCTGAAAATATCTAACCTGATCCAGCCCCATATGGCCTCTCAACTGGAACAATTATTCTCAGCTGAGAGATCCTAACAAGGCGCAGAACCCCAAAGAAAACCTGGTCACAGCCTCCTCCTGGAAGTTTGGTCTATTTGACAAAGAGCAACAGCGAACAGAATAAGAACATAAACATCCCCCACTCAAGTCATCCTTATCGAGGCTTCAATTAACGGATACTCCATTGTCATCCAGCAATATGATGATCCGGGCCAATAAAAGTCATAGAACATCGAGAGACCGCAAGTGAGCCAGACACCCAAGCGCATTATACTGCTAGCAAGCCAAGCGTGCATCAAAACTCCTTGTATCGGGTCCATCTCCGACCTCAGAAGTATAGTCAACTTATCCAGATTTGGAGTGTCAGAGGGTCCCGCCAGTTACTCAACACTTCGCCAAGGAAGATTGTCGGTAGGGATACTGCAGGTCATCAGCATACAGGGATACTAGACTTGTGCAAATGAGCCATATTATATTTATATTTGTTTTCAGACACACTGAGGGGTTTTTTCCCCCCATTCAGAATCTAAATGCATCGTCACTCACCCTCTCTCGATGTCTCTCTACCTTCTCTGCCAACATGGATCACTTCAGCGTCCCCGTCTGCTTTTCCCCCAGCTCCACTTCTCTTGCCTTGTTTGTCAGGGACATGGAAGCAGTTGGCGAAGAAGGTAGAGAGACTTTGTGCGAGAGCCACCAAATGCAAACAAAAACGTGGAGCTCTCTGCTTTTGTATGAATAAAGCACAATTAAGATTAATTTCAATCCAAATGCACAGGGCTAGTGTAGATAACTCGAACACCAGGGTTATTTTCTAATGCCCTGGAGCAGAGGTTCCAAAGTTGGCACAAAAGGTGAGAGAAGTTTTTCATTTTGTGGTAAAGAAAGAATTCCCAATAAATTATAGTACTATTTATTAGTTTTAACATGTATAATAAGACAAACAAAGAAGGGGGAAAAAAAAGACAATAAAAACTAATATACAAAGTGAAACTTGTGCTGGCGGGCTAGATCTTCTCCATCTTCAAAATCAGGTCATCGCATATTTTTGTCAATTCATCGTTTTCTTTACACTGGGGTGGAAGAAAAAGTCTAATGTTATACAGCTGTAGGAGACATTTAGGGGGAAGAAAATACATGGCTTATTTTGTCATTTTGATACAACATGTAAGCACTGTGGAAATAAAGTCTGCAACATTTCAAGTCTTACACCACCAGTGTTTTTGTCTTGTATTAATGCAGCGCTGCCCATCAGTTTGTAAAATAGGGTTTATTGAATAAGGTAGGAGTTTTCAATTTCAAACCCCTTGTGAGCTGAATTATACAGGACTGTTCATTTTGGAGGTAATCTGTCTGATTTAACATCTGACCTGAGTATTAACAGGTCAGATGTCCCTGTGGGGAAGAGGACAGGTCTTGGACCTACATACAAAGAGCGAGGTTGCAACACGTGAAAAGAAAAAAAATAAATAAATAAGCTCCGAGACCAATCACATAGGAATTGGGACACTCAACTCTAAAACTTTGTTCTGTAACTCCATTTTTAGGCGATCCACTGAAAAAAGTAGGTGTATTAATTAAAGAGGCGGAATGCTAGTTAATGAGCTTCTCCAACAAGGATCTGAGCTTGCCCCTGGATAGATCAGGGAGATTAAACCACTTACCGTACGCTCTCCCAGGCCACCCCGTCCCTTCAGAAGCTCTTCAGTTTAGTGGAGTATAGCGCCATCTGGTGGCGATTCTAACTTTACTAGACTTGGCAATTACAGACAGTTAATGGTCAGCTCTGCTGCTCACCTCAGGTTAAGTTAATACACATGACCCGAGCGTAACCATGGGATAAAATAAAATGCTCTGGGTTCTGCACCTCTTCAGTTATTTGCCCAACTCTGGCCAAGTATTAAGGGTTCCAGATTAGCTTAAGAGGCAGTTTTTCTTGGCTCTTAAGGTGGTCTGGATTGCACAGTGTAACATCTTGCATCAAGATTAATATTTAGAATTAAAAAAATAAATTATATATACACACACACACACACACACACACGTTGCCCAAGAACTAAGCAAACAGTGTTTAGTGCCGACGCATGGAAGAGTTACGCTTTACATGAAATGTACCTTCTGTTCAAGGGAACGCTCCAGTGATTGGATTTTCATCTGTTCTTTGCGCAGGGTGGCGTGTAGAACGGCAGTTTCATTCTTTACTTTATTTCGTACGGAAGCAATTTCTTCATTGGCTCTATATATACACAAAGGGAGAAACCAAAAAGGAAAAAAGTCAAAATGCACATTTATAGCATATTGGGGACTGAAATGACAAGAAAATGTGGCGCAATTTTTTTTTAGATATTATATATATATATGCTTTACCTATTTAGTTTTTCCTCTGCATGTGCTTTCAGAGCTTGATAACGCTGTTCTTCCTTCTTAATCCTTGCAAGATAATCCTCGACGCATTTCTTCAGCGCCTCTTCATTCTACACGAGAGATTATATATTACATATACACGACAGATTTACTATTGTACAACAAAAACAAAAACAAAAAAACCCTCACCTTTCTGTACCCTTCCAGGACATCTTTCTGTTTCTCAAATCTCTTGAATAGTTCAGAAAAAGACTTTTCCATAGAATTTAAGTCTATCTGGACCTGCTGTTTTTCTTCCAGGACTTTATGTATTTCTAGTTTTGACAATTCTTTTTGCCTCTGGGAATCCTCTTTGGGATGACAAAAAAAAAAAAAACAAAAAAACCCCAACATCAATAAATTGCGTTCAATGATAGCAGGTAGGGGCAGATTTACATTCACACTGGGTGGTCAGGCATACAGGAAAGGGAGTTGGCAGGAGAGTTGCAGTTTCCACTCCCTGAATTCAATATGCATTATAAGAGGAGCAAGCTATTCATTAGAAGATCCCTGTTGCTGCCGCTTCAGAAGGTAAACAGATACCAGGAAGGTTAAACTGCAGCTTTCGTGTCCTACCTATATGCGAAAGGACGGGCTGTATGGTTGGCAGTTGGTTCATGTAGTTGATTGAGTAGATAAAATGATTAAGCAAATGCTGCCCACACGGGAAAAATTTGCTTGAAAATTCCCTGTTTATGATTGTAGCGTAGCATTGGGCTGCCACAGGCCCTAGGGGGTTAATCAAGCTGCGTGTGTACATCCCTGCAGAGTACCTAATTACACGTCAGAGGGTAGTAGTCACGCTGCGTATATACCGTATTTGCTCGATTATAAGACCCTCCAAAATCTGAATATTAAATAGGGGGGGGGGGAGCCTGAATATAAGATAACCCTACAGGAAAAAAGTTTTACCATTAAATGTTAATTGATGTAAACTATTTTTATTTTTTTTTTTAATAAAAGCTATGATTGAGAAAGGTAGATGTCCACGCGATTCGGGTAGGCAACCTCCGTTGCAGACGGAAGGATGTGCGGGTAGCAGCGGGGGTTGTCTGCGTTCATCGCACTTCCCCGGCTGTCAGAGAGAATTCCCCGATCCGGTGCGCGGAAGTCTGATCTCTGACAGCCGGGGAAGGTCTGTGCGATGAACGCAGACAACTCCCGCTGCTACCCGCACCTCCTTCCGGCTGCAACCGAAGTTATCTACGCGAATCGTGTAGATGTCTACACGCTGGCCCGGCTACACACCGGGGAGTCACAAGCACCGGTAAGTTTGGGGGGGTGGGGTGTTAAATGGGCAAAAGATAGGAGGATCCAGGTCCCCTGCAGCACTGCGGGGGATCTGGATCTTAGTCTCATAGTCAGACCTATAAGACGAGTGGTATTTTTCAGAGGATTTGCTCTGGAAAAAAAACCTTGTCTTATAATCGAGCAAATACGGTATTGCCTTTGTCAGTCTTAAAGCCCTGGGCTACCTGATTAAAAGGCGACGGCGGCCAGGGACATAGTGGTCACCCTGGTTTCCGTTACAAGTCATTAACGGCATAGGTTTGGGATGGTCAGATGCCACGGGACAGGCACACACACATCACTGGACGGTCGTTTTTATTCAGACGGCATTACCATGCGCTTGTTAACAGGTGGGAAGCAGAATATATTGGAAAACTGGAGATGGCACTCAAAAAGCTTACCCAGCAGCTGTGTGATTGTGCTTTCAAATTCTGAAACTATTTTCCTATTGAGGAGAAAAGAAAGAAAAAGCAAAAAACACTTGTTAGTGCAAATTTATATACTTATTCGCTTGAGATGGAATATTTAATATATATTCCATATATTTATTTTTAATATATAGCAGCGCAGCAGATTTCTCTGCTCAGCGACATTTCAAAATCGGGTTGAGAGATTTCATAAAAAGGGAACCATCAGTTTCTATGACGGGGCCCAAAATCCTTCGCAGCACGGAGATCCCAAACCGTACTATTTCTGCTTGATATGACTATAGTGCAAACCTCACCCCATCTCCACATATTCCAGGTAGAGTTTCTCGTGTTTATGTTTCCATTCATCAACCTCCAGCTCCTTCTCTTGAACCTAAACATGGGAAAGGAAAACAGTTGGGTGTCACTGCAAATAAATGAGGGGATTTTGCAGAATGACGGCCAAGTCTATTAGCCCCCTTCCACCAGATGCCCTGCAGGAGAAGTGTTTGGCCAGACATCTCCAGTGAGAGCCGGCGATGGCTCGGGGTAGGCAGGTTTTTGGAGCTTGTGCCCAAGAACCAGTGTTTCTGGAGGTGGTTTTGGGGTCCGCATGCCAACCATTGGGTATGGTTAAGAGTTTGCCTGCCGAATCAAACAAAATTATAAAAGGAATTGCTCCACTTACCTCTAAGTGTACCTTTTCTATAGCTGCATCCATATCCTTTTGGCTGTATTTTAGAACTTCAACAATGGAACCCACATCAGAGATTAAGTTATAAGGATCTGAAGGGGATAGACCTGTCGGAGGATCTGATCTCAAAGGGTCCTATAGTAGAGAGAGTAAACAATCCATTTACAACCGACAAACACGCAGCACACCAAGGAGGAAAATGCATTTCTAAACACAGATTGGCTGCCTTGGTAACCAAACTAGAATAGACAGCTTGCTACCGTCTTGAAAGCAGAAAGGGCATCAGTAGACCACATCGCTCTGGATCACAACAGGTCCAAACGGAGGACTAAGGGCTATACGGTACATACGCAGCTTTCTTACAGATAACCAACAGGCAAAGATAGCAGCCAAGCAATCTCCGGGGGGTGGATCACGGCTCATTTACGTAAATAAAAGAACGCCTGATACTCACAGACACGGTAAACGTTCCTAGGAGATCCAGCCCTTTGGGTTTCTCTTCAGTTTCAAGACATGGAATAATAGGGTATGCGGCATCGGACACCACGCCAAAAAGCTCTGAACTGGAGAGGACCAAGTTACACAAATGACTATTATATATATATATAATATATAGCTAGAATTACAGTCCATTTGCTAGCGGCCGCACGGCACCTACCTGCTTTTCATGGGTACGTTTTGAGGCTCGGTATCTGCCGGAAGGGTCTTCTTTGGAGATTCCCTTAACAGAGGGTCAAATTTCAGGTACAGGGACTGTTTTCTGAGCGCCGACTCCTTGAACTGAAACAAAAGCCAACTGAAAGCAGGGTCCATACGGCAGAGGAAGCTCTTAACGGACCGGGGATGTTTGAATAATTCAAGCGGACACAACAGGAATTTCACAAGCGGCCAACAATGGAGGAGACTCTTTACATAATGATGGTAAACGAACAAAAACCTACCTGAGAAGAGCCAAAGTTTTCAAGATAATCAACTTCTATTGTGGGATTAAAAATCCTTCAGCAGTAGGAAAACTAAAATCAGAAGAAAAAAAAAAAAAATAAAAAAAAAAAAAAAGAGGGGAAATATCACATCATGCCACCAATTTATATGTTAATATTAATTGGCCAAAATTAATGGATGGGAAATGAAAAAAAATATCCAAAATTAGTGTTTTTAAAATAATGATAATGAAAAACTAGCCTGTTTAAAATCTGAATTTTTCTTTTAAATTTACATTACACCCATCACAATGGACATTTCCCTAATTGCTTATTTTACCGACATAATAAAAGCTGTATTTTAAAGGTAAAAGAACCCAAACACTCTCCAAACTAGGTTTTACGTTTTTATTAAATATTAAATGTTAACTATTTTTTTCACTATGCTTGAGAAAAATTGGTTTTTAAAAAAAAATTCCCACTGTCTGCCCCCCCCCCCCCCCCGATATGCCATCCCAACCGTAAGACAAAGCTACAGACTAAGCAAAGTCTTAGAGCTTATTGTAGTGACAAAGAGGGCCGACATGCTGAACTTCATTTGTAGGTTTTATGTCCGGTGCAGCAGCGAAAATGCTCTTCTGCTGGAAGGACTCGTCTGTTTAACTGCCATCCAAAACTTACATATTTTTCATAAGAATTCAAAGACCCCTCAGCAGTTCACAATCTACTATAAAATCTAGGACTTCCATGCAAGAGTTCCTTGACTTTTAAAACATGGCTGTTAAGCATAAAGCCTTTAGCATTGAGATTTTTATGACAGCATAGAAATTTGCTTTTTAAAAAGGGGTGACAGCTACCGATACTATTCACAACACAAAGATGTATCCACTCATGGTGGAGCCAACTTGGGTGGATGAATAGTTAGAGTCTTTTAACCCCTTAATGACAGAGTTTCTGGAGCTGGTTTTGGGGTACGTCAAAATGCATCGTTTTCAATGGGTTTAGGGGCCGCCCATTGTCCTTAAGGGGTTAAATATAACAAGATTCTATCGTATACTTTGCCAATGACACACACACACACACACACACGTCAAGTCTTACACTCTGTGGCAGGTTTAAAGTCCATCTCTCCCGCCATCATAAAATCCGCCTGTGAGCTAGGCTGGAATTCTGCGTCCAGTAATCTGATGTCTCTGCTGAACTCCGAAGCCCCGTGCTTAGAGGTCGTCGCTAAAGCCAATTCACTCTGAGCCAATTTCTCATCGCAGATTAGATCAGCCTTGTCATCGCTTATTGGATTTGTTACAGTATCGTCCACCTGAAGATGCAGATAAGTTTGTATGGGTGGGGGGGGGCACAAAACAAAAAAGTGAGCAGATATGCAATAACCAGTTAATAATATAGTTACATTGAATTCCCAACTGTTTAGGCAGCAATCCTCCAAGAAGCACATTCTAAAAGGGAATCAGAGCTCCTGGCAAAGATGTATGACTTCCAGTGTCGAAGTAGGGTCATGCCCCATAGCAGTGGTCCTACTTACTCAACCACATTTGGTTTATAAAAGTTTTTCACTGTACATTAAAACCAGACATTGTTGTGTTTTGGCATCAGGTTTAGTCATCCAACACTGGAAAGTGTCACACTTGGCAATTTTCATACAGGTTTAGGCAGCAGAAGAACAGCAGCTGGACTTGCTCCAGCAGCGTTCGGTACCATATGTGGACTGCACAACGAGCAACGTACATCAAATAACCAAGCTTTCTTACTTTTATTTCACTTGTGACCTCTGTAACCTCGTTAGTAGAAACCATGGAGTAAACACCAGCGGCTGGATCATCCAGAACGGTCCTGTAATTTTAAATACAAGATGGACAGACAACACAAGATTTAAAGCATTTTATCAACTTTAGTAAAACAAAGCCTGATGTAAGTTACAATGCATCAAACGTATAGCTATAAGTCAGCAGGGATCACATATTACAAAAGGGACATGCACCCCTCTGCAGATCATAGAAACGTGCAAATGAATGGGTAACATCACGCAAAACACCTATATTCAGGGTATAGAAAGGCATCTTGCATGTATACCAGAAAACTTAACTCTTCTCTTCTGCCAGATCCGGCCATAAATGTTATCTGGAATTCTGGCAAAGAGGAGTGGAAGATGAAGAGCATTCAAGCAAAGTTCTTCAAACGGATGCCAGATCAGGGTACCATAAAATCTCACTGGGATCAGGCCCTGGGTTGCACAGAGGGGGTGCAGCAGCTGGCATCTTCACAGTTATGATATCAGAAATATGGTTAGGTTTTCACAGTAGAATCATAACATGAAGACGTTCGATGTGCCCACCAGAACGATAGGGGTTAAAGAGGCCTGAGCAAAGAGTTATTTAGGCAACATGTAAATAGGGGATGTTTATGTTTGTCACCTGTATGTTTAACACGTACACGTATGTTTAACGGTAGGAACAGCTCAGCACAAGCTGTTGGCTGCTGTTACTTCCATTGGCTCTTAACGGGAGGGCCAACGAGTGCAGGAAGCTGACCTACTGACGCGCCCTGCCTTCTGTAGACTAGACTGTTCCTTAAATCGGGAATTCAAAAAAAGTCCAACTAGATTATGTTGATCCGCCATCATAATGTAGCACCAAAAATACAACTTCAATAAGCTTGAAGCAAGAGGTCATAGAATCCAATTCCCAGCAACACCAGAAAGTGCCAAGTTTAAGGGATAATAAAGCATTTTAAACAGGATACCCGATTTTGAGAAAGTATTAATAAAAACAGGAGACTAGAACGTAACAATTGTACTTACGCCTTTTCATTGACTGCATTTACGGTGGTTTCATCAGTTACTTGGCTGCCGCTCTCCACCTCAATGGCAGCGGTGGATTCTGCGGTTAGAGGACTCTGCTTTTTGGCAGGTTTCTCATCTTCAGCCTTCTGGATCTTAGGGGAACTAGATATTTTGGCACCTCCACATCCAAAAGGGTTAAAACTGGGATCGTCAAACTTATCCCAGTCAAAGTTATAAGATGCTTTTGGAACGATGACCTCATCTTCAGGTGGTTGCTCAGCCACTCTCTCTTTTGGTTTTTCATCAGCAGTTTCTTGCTTTGCAGCGGGTTTCTTGGCAGCAGATTTCAGAAGAGGTCGCTTGCCAAGCTTCTTAGGAGGTGGTTTTCTAGGAGGCTCGCAGTCACCAAAATTAAACTCCAGCTTCACAGGTCCAGCTTTATCCCCATCGGTGTCACTGGGGGGAGGCTTTACTGGTGAATTTTGAAGTTTAGAACCCCCGGTATTAAACGGATCAATGGCATCAGCTTGGTCTGGGTCAAACTTGTAGGAGGCGTTGGGAACAGTTGGAGGATTTTGAGATTCGTTGGTTGTAGAATCGGCATTCATCTCCTCGGCAGACTTTAGAGCCGTGTTGTCTTGAGCCATACATACATCCTTGTCCAAGGTCTCGCTGATGATCTCGTTAGTAGCTTCATCATTTGATACAGAGGTGGGAGTTTCATCAGATGCCTCGGTGAACGGAATGGTGTCTTCTAGAGAGGTAGCTTTCACGGATGTATTCAAGCTGTCATTCCCTGAACGGACTGTAACTACAGGAGAGTCCAGAGGCTGCGGGGGAACGCTCACAAGTGCATCAGAGGCGCATGCGTCGCTGGCAGCCGCATCAGGCACAGCATCGTCCAACAGAGAAGAGGATTCAGTAATACACGGCACGTCTGCCACAGCACCGCATTCGGATTTTATAGGCGAGTTCTGCATCTTGTTAGTGCTCTGAAACGGGTTCATGTCCTCCAGCTTGTCAAAATCAATGGTATAAGCGCCAGCACCTTTAACAGGTATGTCATCCGTTATCGAGGATGGCTGGCCGTTGGTGCAATCCATACTTGGGTTTCCCAGTTCTTCAGGTTGTAGGCTGTTTAAAAACCAAAATATATTTTTAAGTATATGACACACACACACACCATTAGAAAACAAAAGGAGTAGTTGGGACAGAAGCATGACAACGCCAGATGAGAAGCTACATATGACTTATAGAATAGAGCTAGAGTGACATAAGCTGAAATCTACAGTAACAGAAAGTCATGCGCCGAACAATAACCGGAATACATGTCAAGATCAGCTGGGACCCCTTAAAATACCTCCGATGAGCGAGTACTTTAAGTGAGGATGTGTAAGGAAAGCGTTCACGATTCATACCACCCCCTTCGGGCGCTCAAACCCACTGGATGTGCTAATTTGGGAGCCATCCTGCCACGTGTGACACATACAGCTTCCTTCCCAGCGCTAGCAACACAGATGTCCCGGAAAATACCTTTTAAATCTTTGTGCGTATTTCGTAACACTATTACCGAGCACTGAAATTGCAGCGTTTCCCTGGAAAGCTCAGTTTTTCCAGCCAGCCCTAAACACCACGGCGAGGCCAAGTTACCCACAGACCACCCAGGCGGCACAGGGCGTTCACACTGCCTCGAATAAGTAAATCATCCCCTGGTAAGGGCTCAATGAGCCAAAAACATGAACAATTCAATCGAGCAACGAGAGAGAGTCACAACGTAAGAAAGGGGAGATTTGGGGTGAAAATAACGTTCTAGTGTCCAGACGGACGGACGGCAGCACTTATACGTTACGGTCACAGTGGATACTTGCCAGCTGGTGTCGCACATGGAAAGATGGAGCTGCTCCAGCGCTTGGGTACATTCCTCCAGCGTAAGGTTCCCCGGTTTCATCGCTACGCAGGGAGTCACAATCTTGCGCGTCTGCGGATCCCTCATTGGGGTCTGAAAAGTGACCTAACAGAGTAGAGGGAGTGAGGTCAGCACATACGTGTACAAAAACCACACGCTTGCGAAGTCACGCGAACAAACAAAGCAACCCCAGGTAAAAAGCACTTCAAGATTTAGGAGCCAGCTCTGTGCATTTAAGAGCCACGCCGACTACAGCAGCACAAACGTTAAAGTGAGTTTTTAGTCCCGATCAGAGGACAGGCATTACCTTGTTGCTTTTAATGGCATCTTTCACGAGTAAGTTCTCTTTCTGAGAAGGACGGAGGATAGAAGGTCTCCCGGTGGGCTGGGTGGGAGAGAACAGGAAGTCACGAGACTCGGCAGCCAGATCGTAGATTACGTTTTCGTCATTTAAAGCTTCCAGACTCATTCTAAAGGAAACGGATTAAAACACAAAGAAGTTGTGCGAGACCCAAAAGCCCTCACGCGTTGTGTATCCGCACTTTCATATTATAGTCAAACGGCATTTCCACGTACAGAGGTGGCTCGATTTCAGGATGTAAACAGGGGCAACGACCCATTCTCACACTGTTACACACGCAAGTGAATAGCAAGGCAACCACGCCGCAAAGTTTCAAGTTTTATTCTGAGCACAACCTGAATAGGGTGAATAATACGACAGCCTCGTAGAAGACTGTGTCCCAAGCGCCAGCACTCAAAGGGTTAAGGAGACAAACTTTTTTTTTAAATAGGACACGCCAGCCATCATACACTCATTTCTATGGTGCCCCTGAACCCCCCCCATGGGTGGAAAACCAGTGTGGAGGAATCGTCAGAACACAGCAGAGGGGAGCTGCAGCTTCTCCCTAAAGGTAAGTACAGGGATTTTTTTATTTTGTTACCATGGAAACAGCACCTACGCCTGCTCACAGACAACGATCAGCACATCAGTAACAGTCTGTGTTTAACACATTCCTAACGGGTACATACACATAACATAAACCCCTGATGAAAGCAGATTGGCTCAGCAGCTCCGCTACATAGACTTCAGGATCAGAAACAGATCACATGACTATCGCAACACCGAGATCCACAAGACAATTACAGATTGACAAAAAGCACAGACTTCAACAGGGATGCGAGCGCGTAAGGGGGACACCATGTCAATTTAAAGGGACTTCCCATCATACAGATGATGACTGGAGCATCGCTTTAAACGAAATGTCAACTGCGTTGTCAGGGCAACAAATCTCACTTAAACAGCAGAAGGAGATGAGAGGGGCTGGTATTTCCCATAGCCATGGGGAAGCTCAAGTCACAGAGAACAACTTTACAGTCCTTATGATGGAAATTTGGGAGATCGGGATTCAGCACTAAAGGAAGTGCGGACGTTAATTTATATTCTAATAAAGATGTAATTCCCAATCAAAGCATTGCTCGCAAAGCAAATCAGCGCACATCAAGTCAACGGCTGCCTGAAGTGCTGGAAAGGCAGGAAGGCGATGCGCATGGAAATATACACACATTTACTGTATAATATAATATATATATATATATAACGTCTAGCCAGTGGATCCATAGTATTTCCACCATCTGGCATCAAATCACACACTGGAAATGGTCACCAAATGGTTAAAAAAGCTGGGGGGGGGTCGTGTCAATCACCACCTTAGCAACACTCAGGTGAAGAAATGCCCCGGTGATGAGTGACGCTGAGTGACTTTATAACCATCCGTGTATTCAGACCAACCACTATTCTTACTGCTAGGGCCGGCGTATTCTCCCGGGATAAGCTCGGTATACAATCACAGGAGATGAAACACATTCAGCTCATACTAGTCTCCATGATGAAGCCATGGTGCCTGGTCTCATCAGGATAACAATATCGCTGCCCCATGCATGTTTAAATCCTCTATATCAACCTCTACCACTTCTTCTGGGATGCTGTACCACTTACCTACCACCCTCTCAGTAAAGCTTCCCTACATTATATCTAAACGTGGAGCGTTACGTTGTGGCATCTTGCAGCCGATGCACACCTGCAGAGCGTTTATCATTGAAACGCGCTGCACAGCACGGGGGGAAGCGCTGTCACCAGAACGACATGACTGCTCCCTTTAATACCCAAGGAGAAGCCGCCAAACAAAAGCATTACATGCCAACCGCATTATGGAGGGAAAGAATCAATGCAACTGGAAAGAGATGGGCAGTCACCCCGCTCTGCCACACAACGGCAAGCCTAGGAATACCGTAAAGCAGTAGCCTGCCTGCCACTCTTTCATGCAGAGCCTTCAATACGACACCGCATATTACCGCTTCTCACACTGCTAGAGGTTTGCGGGGCGGCATTAAAGTGCCCAAACCGTGTTAAAAACGGAAGAGCCCAGCCGGTTATCTCCTATAACCAAATCCTGAGGCGAGGCGCCACACTCCGCTCGCAACGCAGGCCAAACCCATTAATAAAGTAAACAGCAAATGCTAGTAAAAGCCAGCCGCCAAATTCGCTCTTTGCACAGCACACCGAGGTAAATCCCAACAACCATTCCACCGACGGGCTGCCCGGTTACCTGTATAACAGGCGATCCAACACACCGCCTACGGCACTAGAATTCTGATTCTCCGCTGTTGTCTTCCACAAGGACTGCTCTCAGCTCCTACTATTTGAATTTAGACTGTTGGCAAAATCCCTCCAATCGCATGAGCCGAAACGCCCTTACGTCAAAAAGCGGATACGAACGGGCCAATCAGGCAGCGCGACTGACAGGCAAGCGCGCGCTCGGCGGCATGACGTTTGCCGGCTCGGGAGCGAGTGCGGCGCGTGCCTTTTGAATGATAAAAGTAAATAAAGTTTAAATCGATTATATAGACGTAGGTGCGGCCTAAAGCAAGAGGGATGCCTTTTTATTAACGTAAATTACATTATTTTAACTTAAAAAACCATAAGGAGTACTAAAAAGCGATTTTGGAGCGAAGTTTAAGAGTGGCCTCGTTACCACAGCAACGAATGTATGGTCCAAAAAGAGGAAACATTCCGGCTTATATTTGTTAATACGGGTGGGGTTTTTGCTTTCGGATCGCGTCGGGATTGACATTTGTGTAAAAACTACAACTCCCGGCATCCCTCGCGCTGGATGCCCAGTTGGGCGGAAGTCCGTGTGGATCCTGGAGAGTCTCCGCTTACACGACTGCTATGGAGAGTCCCGAGGTTACGTTCACGTTGGCTTACCTGGTGTTCTCCGTGTGCTTCGTGTTCACTCCCTCTGAGTTTCAGTCGGCGGGGATCACGATCCAGAACTTGCTTTCTGGCTGGCTGGGCAGTGAGGACATGTTCTTCATTCACTACCACATCAAGAGGACCACGGCCACCTTACTGGCTCACTCCCTGTTACCTCTAGGTGGGTGTCGAGGTCTAACTCACACGAGTAGGTGCCTTAGTCTGTACCCAGGTGGGGTGGGCTGCACCGTGGGACCCTCGGGTCTGTGTCTGTCTGTGTGTGTTATTGTGTTGGGTACCCAGGTGGGTTTTGCTATACTGACAGTTACACAAATGATGTGCGACGCACCGATGGACGCTTAGCCTTTATCTGTGTAACCGGGTTGTACTAATATCGGCCCCACTAGAAGGCTGTCCATGAATTGTGTGCCCAGGCAGCGTCGGATTAACAGGGGTTAATGAACGTGAGCACGGTGAGTGTATTTGCCCCTCTATATGTAGATATGAATTTTATGAATAGCAATAATTCACATGCAGATTCAATCATAAGAATTTCCAAAGCCCCATCCAGGGATCAAACACCCGAGCAGTTGATGGTTGGCAAACCAAGAACTTCATTTGACTTTTGGAGTTCACTTCTTTACCCTGTTTGTAAAGCTATTGCATATTCACCAATCAGTCACCCGGCGATGGATCCGCTAGATTTCATCAATCAGGCCCTGACCGTCCCTAATAATGCTGAATTCGGGGTACGCCGCCAGCAGCCGTATTCCACTAGGATGAGCGCTCCTCCCTATCTTCCCGTTTTTGTTGGATGCTGTCAGAGAGACAGTAACCTAAGTTTATCCTAAAGCCTTTGGGGTTTATTCACTAAAAGGAGTAATTCCAAAGAGCGTTTGCAGGAGACATTTGGCCTCTGCTTCATTATTCATTCTGAAGGTCTGAGCTGGCCCCATACAATGCATAATCAGACTGAAGAAATCTTGCTGATTTAACTATACATAATACAGGGCCAGCCAGTATCTTCCTACAGCAGAAGCTCTCTGGGGTTGGCTTTTCATAAATGTATAATGAAGTCAAGAATCTGAAACAACTCTCCCGCCTTTAGGGGTTGACGGGGAAATACCTCCAGCATGTAACATTTAGATACGATTGGCTCTCTTTGCCACAAGTTTCAGTTCATAAAGTAATTCTTTAGGGCCAATTCCTCCAAAACGTTTACAGTGATTGACAAAAACCGAAATGTTTTATCTTTTTTCTGTATGTGTCATCGTTAGGGTAGGTATGGAACTACTGGATTTCAGTAAGTGTGTTAAAATGAAGAAGCGGGGTAAGCAGTCTCAGTATGTACCTACTGGATTTCAGTAATTGTGTCCAAGTGAAGAAGCGGGTAAGCAGTCTGTCGGTACCCAGACACCTGCCATTGCCAGGGCTTCTAAAAGAAACCGATTCACTGTCAGGCGCAAACCTCTTGTTTTCTGCCCCTGGTCTCATTTGTGCTAAAAAAAAAAAAAAAAAAGATAAAGACATCTCTAATTTGTTTTGTTTTTATTTTTTTAACAGGGTACTACATAGGGATGTGCTTCGCAGCTCCAGAAAGAGAGCTGTACAATCTTTACAAGTCAAGCGATGGATTGAGAGTATTGGTCTCTATTGCCTTTATCCTGCCGTCTATCGCAAGCATCCTTGCTTTCTACTGGTCCTTAAAGAGCTGGAGTTGCCACCCGGTTGCCAGGCGCCTGGCCCATCACGCTCTTCCTCAGTCGAGCTGGAGATCTGTAGCATCTTCCATCAATACCGAGTTCAGGAGAATTGACAAGTTTGCCACGGGGGTGGCTGCTGCCAGGGTAATCGTCACAGACACGTGGGTCATAAAAGCGACGACCTACAATGTGTATGTGGCCCAGCAGCAGGACATTCATCTGACAGTGATTGACTCCAAGCAGCACGACCTGTCTCCGGAGTCCAGCACCCCTGTGCAGTTCATCACTATACAAGTAGCCAGCATTAATCCAGGCGTTCGCCCTTTCGATATCAGGTAACCTTGCCTGCCTTTATAATCTTAATGCAAGAGCGTGAGACTAACTCGGGTGAGAATGGACAGTATGCCGCGACCCCAAAATACAAACTCTTATTTGTAAGGTTCAGGACTCGTTAAACGGCTTGCGCATGCTCTGTGGCACTCCTATTGAAGTACCATAATTGAAGCTGCCACCAATACCCCAGTGTGCACCCCAGTATTAAGATAACATATTGTGTGATTGTCTATTTCTGTTCTGATTAAATGTTCAACTCAGCATGTGGAAGAACCACAGAGGTGCGCTCTCTGCTGTCAATGGGGGGATGAGTTAAATGAGACAGAAGTCTACATTTCTGACATCACTATGAATTTAACATGAAAGCGCGGCTGGAGTCCCCCATAAAGCAGGTCTTGCTCGCTATGTAGTGTTCAGTATTATGCTTTTAAGTCATATGTAACGTTTGCAGCGTTTTGTGTTGCAGGCTGAATGCCACTGAATACGGTGAGCTGAGGGAGAAGCTTCACGCCCCAATCAGGAATGCTGCCAACGTCGTCATCCATCAGACCCTCGGCGATCGCTTTCTGGAGACGTTCAGATCCCTGGTGGAAAACAATCAGCTTTACGATCTGCCCAGCAATCAGGTAAGACTTAGAGCAGGGGTCTGTTCAAGTGCCAGCTGTGTATGAGATATGTAGCTGGCTAAGTGGGTCTCGCATTCTCTCTCTCTCTCTCTCTCTCTCTCTCTCGCAGTCTCTCTCTCTCTCTCTCTCGCATTCTCTCTCTCTCTCGCATTCTCTCTCTCTCTCCGCATTCTCTTCTCTCTCTCTCTGGCATTCTCTCTCTCTGGCATTCTCTCTCTCATTCTCTCTCTCTCGCATCTCTCTCTCTTCTCCTCCTCGCATTCTCTCTCTCGCATTCTCTCTCTCTCTCGCATCTCTCTCTCTCTCTCTCGATTCTCTCTTCATTCTCTCTCTCGCATCTCTCTCTCTCGCATTCTCTCTCATTCGCATTCTCTCTCTCTCTCTCGCATCTCTCTCTCTCTCTCGCCTCTCTTCTCTCTCTCTCGCATTCTCTCCTCTCTCTCGCATCTCCTCTCTCTCCATTCTCTCTCTCTCTCGCATTCTCTCTCTCTCTCTCTCTCGCATTCTCTCTTCTCTCTCTCTCTCGCATTCTCTCTCTCTCTCGCATTCTCTCTCTCTCTCTCGCATTCCTCTCTCTCTCTCGGCATTCTCTCTCTCTCTCGCATTCTCTCTCTCTCTTCTCTCTCTCTCTCTCTCGCATTCTCTCTCTCTCTCTCTCGCATTCTCTCTCTCTCTCGCATTCTCTCTGGTGGGTTTATTGTCCTTTTCTAGGTGGCCCCGGATATGTATTTAAGAAATACATTTTTCGGAGACAGCCTTCTATGATTTTTCTTTCTGAGGTCTGATTTGCATTTCTTTTCCCAGGACCTGGAGCCCTGCATAGGCTGCATGCAGACAAGGGCCAATATCAAGCTGGTGAAGCGCTGCCGTGCCCCCGATGAAGGCGAGTGCCAGCAGTGCTACTGCCGGCCCATGTGGTGCCTGACGTGCATGGGGAAGTGGTTCGCGAGCCGCCAGGATCAGCAGCGTCCGGAGACGTGGTTATCCAGCCAGGTGCCCTGTCCCACGTGCCGCGCAAACTTCTGCATAGTTGATGTGTGCATCGCGCAATGAACAAACTTTCCGTGTTAAAGTGTTTTTGGTTCTAGCAAAAACTCATTTTTGGCTTCTGTATTATTGGGTTTATTTTCCTTAAAGGAAAACTGTAGCTAAAATAAAAGCTATTTTGGAAGGAGGAAAGTATTTTATAAGGTTTTAGTATCCTGACTTCTGATCGAGTGCTCCCCTAGACTTATGTCATTCAAATGAATTATCGTGAATGGAGTTGGGTGCAGTTACGCGTCATGATGCCCCAAGTGAGCGGTTAGCTTGGTTCTGCGTGCACCGATATGAAGGAAAGTGGACATTTCCAATGGCGGATGTAGTTTTTATGACAGATTAGGGAGGTGCTCTTCGTCTTCTACAACCGTCCGAGTGAAAACATGGTGACCAGTGTTCCAAAAGCGTGTGAGGACGCAGTGGAGCCGAGTCCCAGCCTTCTTCTTCTGGGGGTGCACTCCCTGGAGGGTCTCAGTTCCACCGTGACTGTAGGAGACCCAGTGGTGCGTAACTACCGAAACCGGAAGCCCCGGGGAAGATATCCACACGCCACAGCCAATGGGGGTGTTTATGGCACGGAGAGCGCCCCCGGCCTTCTCGTCGTTCTCTGCTGACAAAATATTTTCAATTTTTTACCTTTGTTATCTAAATCTGTGCCATGTGCCCATAATTTCATGTTAAAAAAATAAATATATATATATATGATACAAAATGTCACAGTATCACGCTGTAGATGGGCAGGGGTCTAGAGAGAGTATTTAAGTAAACATTAATGGTCATGACATGTTAAATTATCCATGAGGTTTGACCCGGAAATATTTAATGCAGCGTGACACTATATAGTATTTTTTGATGACATTATGGTATGAAATGTTAATAGATTCTGTAAAAACCTATGTTTTAACTTGTGTGATATTCAGATTTTGGGGCTGATTGCCTGCAAGGTGTGTCGGTAGTTGACATTCTTCCGCCTGCCTGGAATGTAAGTACGACCAGGTATCGGTAGTGCGTTAAACCATTTTGTCCTTATTGTTTTCGGTTTTGATGGCGTAATTAACCCCTTTTATGACATAAACAGTCAGCAATCCTGGCGTCTGGTACTTTTATGTCCACGTGAGCGTTTAAGATGTAATAGTAGCAGTTAACCAATGCTTGCGGCTGGGTCTTCCTCCGGAGATAACACTAAGATAGACTTCACGATTTGCAGGACTCATTGGGCCACCTCTGGTTTTGCCCAACGCCAGTACGCTAGGAAATGAAGCAAAGCCGGGGTGACAGGTAACAGGCGTTTAGGTTGCTCGGGTGATACATTTCCAGTGCTATTTGCTCTCAAGTTTACATGGGGGGGTCAGATAACTATTGGAGGTGAGCGGCAGTTCTGAATTGTTCGGGAAATAGCTTTGTTTGTTATGATTACCTTGGAGACAAAGCAAGAATGGATGCGGCCAGCGGGGGGGGCTACAGCCCCCAGAGTGCCAGACAATAGCCGCTGTAACCAGAGCCGTCCTTGTTACTTCGCTCCGGACACCGTTGGCGTTCCTGTTCATCGCGATGCTCTGCGAGGTCCGAGGACAGACACGTCGGGTTATAAGCCGTGTGATTGTTTTCAGGTTTATGGCTGCCTTCCACCTCGTTAAACGTCCTTTCAACCCCCGATCGTCTTTAAATGTTACACAGAAAGGCCGATTTGCAACTGTATGGAAACACTTGTTTTTCTGGAGGTGTGATTATTATTTACAACCAGACGCTTCAAACACGGGACTGGTCTTCCAGCATTCAGCGAAGATCACGTGCTGTGACCGGATACACTGTTTGACGTAACGAGATTCTTGGCACTGATTGGCTGCTTCAAGCTCTTCTCCCTTTGATCACTACTGTAGCTGATCACATTGTGATCAGGAAACAGGGATCATCGGAGATCCCAGAGGTGGCTATAGGGGGAGGGGGAGGGGGACCGGAGGTGGCCATGCTGGAGCTACAATCCAGGTCTGGTCTGCTCACAGACCTACGTCGATTTTACAGCCAGACACAAGTGGGACTGGCCAACAAAATCCAGGCCTGTTGGGGGCATGAGGACGGGAAGAACTTGATTTGCACCAAAAGCACGGTGCTCGGGTTTCATTTTACAGAACCCTGGGCCAGTAGCGGGGAGTTTAGAGGATGTCCCCAGCTGACCCATGAACCCCACTGCCTGCAAAATCTAGGACTGTCCTGCAAAACTCAAGACTGTTGGGAGGCTGTAATGCTGCCACCTGCTGACAGGGGAGAGTTCAGGCTGTTGTTACATGCTTAAGGTCACTTAGACCTCTTGGGGCGTAATAGTACGTTCTAAGGTTATTATGATCTAATGCCCACAACATTTAACCAACAGTATTAATGGCGTAACGATGGGGCACCGTTACCTGAGCATTATGTTTAATATACGGCAATTGGGAACGCTGGGTTCAAAACAACGTGTAAAAAATGTGCATTTTTGTTTTTACCGAGAAGATGGCTCTCTGAATATACGCAGTCTGCCTGCTGACGGATGCCCCGCGCTGAACCCTTCTTTCAGCGTTTCCTACAGAAAAAGCACATGTATAACGTCTTCCTCTCACGTACGCCTGCCCTTCCCCCGCCGTAGGTATATTACTCTACCAGCCCAAGCCGCCCGGGGGATCTACACGTTTATCTAGATCCAACAGTTCCTGCGGCAACGCAAGATCAATTTATAAGACAAAAACCGGTTTAAAGACCGGAGTACGTATCTATAGTACGGATACACAGCGATCCAGCGTTAAATGTATATCGCTCCGGTACCGATTTTTGTTTCAGGAGGTTGTAACGCTGGCCATTAAAGTGTTAATAAAGAAAGCTATTTTAGGAGGACGAGCACAAACAAGTTAGGTGAACAGCGAAGAGTTAATTCTACCTATATTGTAAAATCGTTACATCGCGCCACTAAACTGTTATGGGACAGAAGTTCTTTTGGATTTCAATGTTTCAACAAAGGTGCCCCACAGTCCAATTTATAAATAAATAGGACATCTGCCACTTCAGCAGGGAGGCTGCTCCACTTATCTACCACGCTCTCAGTAAAGCAGAACCTCCTAACATCTAAACCTCCAACTCTCCAGTTTTTGCCCTCTTTTCTCCTCCTTTGAAATTATTTTCCCTCCTGTACTTTGTTAGATTGCTTTACGTTTTTTTTTTATTGTTTTTTTTTTTTTTTTTTAACTCTACCCCATCTCCTCTTCCATATTTATCCTGCAAACCATCCCCCATTTTAGTCGCCCGGCTCTGAACTGACGGGGTCTCTAGAACCGTGCGCAATACTCGAGGCGTGTGAAATATACAATTCTGCTGATTCTCTAAAACATATAGATTGTCACGCGGCGATCCCGTCCGTGACGTCTTTGTGTTGTCCCCATAACGCGGTGTATTTAAGTAAAAGCGCGGGGGCCATGTGCTCAGTGACAAAATGGAGTCCTCCCAAAATTCCTTTGTGAGGAAAGATCAAAACCACGTCCGTATTTATCTGCTCTGTAAACTGGGGTTTAGATGACGTCTCCCAAAGGGGGCTAAAGACTGTATATCCACCATGTCATTTAATATAACTTAAAAAAATAATATTTATAACATACATTATACTAATAGGTGATAATAAACCCAAATGTGCAGCTGTAGCATATAGCATTATATATATATATATATTATAATTTACATTTCCCAAAGTTGACCAAAAAGTTATCATTGTCTAGAAAATATAAACAGTCATTTCCGTTTTTGTTGTTTTTGTTTTTAGCGCCAAAATTCTGTGAAAGGTTAGGTCTGGCGGGAAAGGTTTATGCAAATAGAGACCATATAAACAGCTGCCCCGACCCTCCCAGTGAACCCCACTGACTGACAGCTTATTTCGGCCAATCGCCACAGACATCCTTTGGCCCGTGCACCAATGACAGAACCGCGCTGCCGACTTTTCCACCTGAATGTTATTATGGGGGTGTTCTGCTCTCGCTGCTCGCTATGCAATTTCCTTAGACCATTTTACATATACAGTAATTTTGGACGGGGATGGTAAATTGTATATTACAAAACAATGGTGCGGGGCTTGTGATTGGTTTAGTGCGGGTAGCGAGCTAGGAAAACTTGACGATGGACTAATGCTTCCCCCCTGTTTTTAGTGTTGGTTTAATCTGGCGCCAATAGTCTGTTTAATACCGTGGGCTGGTGGCGCGCTTCGCGCACTCGGAGAACAGTACAAGATCCAGTCATGTCTCAGCAATGGACCGGCTCCTCTAAGGCCCACTCATCCAGGTAACGTGGGCTGCCTTCAAATGGCGTTTTGCATGTCGTCACTGACCACAAGCTCTACGTTTATGCGTTTGGCGGTGTTATTGCAGCGTGTGGGTTATACGCGGGTTCAGGGACCTCTGTACTAACCCTTTCACCGTACGAGCGGTTTTATATTAAATAAAGTAGCGCGGCCTGCGCTTGCAGTCTGAGGGAGTGTCTGCGGGCTTGCAGTGAGCCCTGCCCGCCTTTGATCTAATATCCGACGTTGCCTATACACTGCTACCCCGCGCTAGGGGTGAAGATGTGAGGTAGTTTCCGCAACAACTAACCCCCCCCCCACTTACGGTGGCGTCTCTGTCTCGTGCGCCCCCCCCTAATTAGTAAACTTCCCCAGGCATTTGGCGCCATTGTGGACCTTTCCGGCCTTGGTACTTCCGCATTTACATTCGGTTTCGTTTACCTCGAGGGAGATCGGGAGTGTTTACAGGGTTGGCTATTGGCTGATTTAGAGCTTGCACACACGTGCAGTAAGGGTTCAATCACTAGAATTGCTTGGCATTAAGCGTTTGTCTAGCCCTGGGGCATCATGGGAAATGTTAATTCTTTCCTTCTATGGCTGCCATGCTGGACAATAAGAATGTACACCAATAGATCGCCGAGCCATTGCTGATGGTAAATATCATTCTTATGAACACATCTACACGTGAAATACCCAGGGGGCAGTCAGTCTGTTAAGGGGGTTTTGCTCTTTTGTGGGGCACTGCTTGGTATTACTGAGTGATAACTCGGTTAAATATTTTGGTTGCTGCTTTACTGATACATTCTGCAATATTTACAGACTTGCTCCTCTCTGTTATCGTTTCTTTAACGTGATACATTTTCTTGTTAGGTCCCATCCCCCACCCCGTTGGTCACATGGAAGAAAACGATACTCTGATGGGAAACCCAGACGTAACAACGATCCAGACTCCACGGTGTTTGACGAACCGCGTGAAAGAGAATCCAACGACCGCCCTCAGAGGTAATGTATCTCGGGTGGGGAGTTCTCGCTCACTATTTCTGTGTATGTTTATTTATTTTTTAGACTTTTGTTCTCGGATAACTTTATTACTACATATTTTTAACAAAGTCCCTTGTAACAAGGTTTAATAGGAACTGTATAATACTTTGGTTGTTGCAGGACCACAGCCCATGGGAGCTGTCTACATTCTAGGGGTTTGTTTTTTTTCAGTTTCCGTCATGTTGGGGCACAAATATTTAGCTATTCTGCAACTAAATCTTTGGGTTTTTTGGCCTTTGACCTTTTCAGACACCTAAAATGTTCCAGCGGGCTTTGCGTGATGTCATCTTCTGTTGGCTTTAGTAGTAATATAAGATTAATACAGAAATGCACTTTTGTGAACTCCCATATGTTTGCCGTTTAGTTTCTTGTGATTCTGTGGGTGGCCAGTAGTTTTTTTTACGATGCATTGTATCCTTGATGCAATGGATCCTTATACATCTGTATTGTCAACCATTCCTCCATTTTGTGAATTGATTTTTAGACTGACCAATGAATCCTCCCTTTCTACCAGCTTTACAACTCCAGAAAGCCATAAACCAGTGCCAAGATGTAGTAAAGATTGGGGAACTGTGGTGGAAGAAGAAGAATTGCTGAAAGAAACCGTTGAGAGGGATTTGGCCAGGTAGGTCTCATCCACTGCATGTCATTTATTTGTATAGCACCAACAATTTACACCATGCGTCTTACAGTACATACAACACCAGAATTAACAGACTAAGCCAAACTCATTCAATGTAAATGTTATTGCTGACTAATTTTCTAGGCCAATATGCAATGCATGTGTTTAACTGCGCTATATACAGCTTACACTTTACAAATGATTGATGCCTTTAGGCCTTGCACTACGCAGTAGTAATCTCTATTTTGCTCCTTGTCTTCTGATTCAAGTTCCCGTCAAATGTGAACAAATACATTTAAAGTCTGTATAGGTTTTTGAGTGCTGCTGTCCTTACTACTCACTAGAGGTGCTTAATACACGAGCCAAGGCATAGCCGTCTAAACAGCTCCACTTCAGTATCTTTGTTTTTTTCTATATGTTCCCAGATATTAACTTAATTTTTATATTCATTAACTGTAATTTCTTCCCATTGGTTTCAGGTTCAAGAGGAAGCTCCTCCTTAATGAACATGGAGCAAGAGAAAGAAGATCCTCATCTGGAAGGTGAGGGATAACTGTCTCCACTGTCATGTACTTGTGTCTGCCATGATAAATGTGTATTAATTACCATATAGTGTTTAGGTGATCACCTTTTTTGTTGTAATTCTTGGATCTGCTATATGAATGTACTCGGCGCTCACTGAATCCTATAGCAGTGTGATCTATCTTATTCAATCTTCAGCTCTTTCACTTTGCACAGTAATCATATATATGGTGTAAGAAGTAGCATTGTTTTAGATGAGCTTCATGCTTTGGAGACTAAACTTGATGTTTGAGGTTTGGCGCCTCCATCTGGTACTTTGCAGAAATACAAGTGAAAACCATGGGTTTTCTTTTGGTTGTGAGGTGTATTTAATTAATACAGGTTCTAGAAATGAGTTATATCTTGTCTTTGTTTTTGTGACACTGGTCTTTTAACCCAGCGCAAACTAAAAGCAACATCAAACAAACATAAATCTAATGTAAATCTCCTATTTGGAGGACTTGCTACAAAGGGCAATGGTTTTCTTGTCTGTCCACATCCTAGCCATGACAAGTACTCTGCTAGTATAAGCACTCAAAACATAACATTGTGCACCGACACCAACAAAGTATGTATTTGCAGAGTACTTCTGTCAGGTGACCCACACCGAATGCTTCCAGAGCTTTGTTTTACTGACTTAGCGGTTATTTACCACTTCCCCTTTAAAAAGGGCCCTTAAAGCAATAGTCACCAAAATAGTGGATGCCAATGGACCCTAAATGTTCAAAACAGGAGCTACAATTTGTAAAACTCTTTGGGTTCCAAGTATCTTTTGTTTTGTCAAACAATCCAGTGTTTTCTTTCAGTTCTGACTCCAAGGACTCTTCCACACATGGAGAATATGAAACGGACACCGCTATTCTCGCTAGAAGACAGAAGCAGATAAACTACGGAAAAAACACAATCGCATACGACAGATACATCCAGGAAGTTCCAAGGTATGTAAATATTTGGGTAACTGCTTTATTCTGGAGCTTTAGAGGGATACATTTACTTACAAAATCTTTCTCTTTAAGAGGAGCTCGAGCCATACTCGTAGGTCCTCTCTAATTGTCCTGTGTCTAGGATTTTATTGCCATTTTTTAGAATGGTCACAATTTTTCATGCAAGTACTCGCCTAGACATGCTGTATTTGATAACCTAGTCCTTGAAACCTAGTAACTGTGTTTTAACATGGAGGTTTCTGATTGGGTCACTCATTATGCAGGGTACAGTACTTCTATATGAGCAATAGTAGTCATAAAAAGGGTGATCATCAAGGATCAAATATCCCACAGGAATTCAATTCGAATAATATTTTCCTTTTAAGATCTTCTCGGCAGAATGGAGTCCACCCAAGAACTCCCAATAAGTTTAAAAAGTACAGCCGCCGATCATGGGACCAGCAGATAAGACTCTGGAGGATTGCTTTGCATTTGTGGGATCCTCCTACTGAAGAAGCCGATGACCTGCAGCCATTGTAAGTTTTGAAAGACTTTTCTTGGCTAGAGAGACTGTATAGGAGATATTTAAGTCCATATTTACAAAGTCCGCCCTCAAACTACAAGCATGGCCCCAATCCTGTCTGAAATTGCGTGAACAGCATTCTGGGATTGAATAGAAGCCACAGAACTGTAAAAAAAAAAAAAATACACGGGAATCTGCATTGATGTAACAATATGTTTTGAAATAATTGCTAGTGCAGTGTTTCACCTGCAGACTTCCTCACTTTGTGACTGTTCCGCTTCAGCTGTTACTTCAGCACCGCTGGTTAAATGGTAAAGTCCAGCAAAATGGTACATTTCTGGCAAAAACATTGGTTAATGAAACTGCAGCCAGGTTGCTGAGATACTGGAACTCTAGTATAAGAAATGCCAGTCATTTGTAGTACTTAGCCCGTTTTAACCTTTGTCTGATTCAAGGCTTAAATGTATACTTGTGTTAAATTTAGATTAAATTATACTTTATAATGCTGTCAGACTTTGATTGCTTGTTCTGAAGTCTTAACTTTTTTCCTTTAGCACTGAAGATATGACAACCTGCACGTCAGAAGCTGAATCACAAGAAAGCCTGGTAAGTGTTTGTCAAGATCATATATTGTAAAACGTCAGTAAACAGTTATAGTTTGATAATTGTTCTGTAGTCTCTTTGAATGTAACTAATCAGACAGGTTAGTGTTTTAAGGATTCTAACTCCTAACTGTGACCTCTGAGACAATAACGGGCCTCATCTATTTAGCACAGGTTGTCTTTAGATAGCGCCATCATATTCCGTAGCGCTGTACTAGGGGTAGACGGGACATTACAGGTAATATAACTTAATTTGACTTACAGAAACTAGTAAGGAGAGCCCTTTTCTAACAATCCTACAATCTAAACAGGAATGCTTTATGCTTCTGTGCAAACGTACTGAAAGTTTCTTGCTCTGTGGGGTTATGTATGATCTTAACCACACAGCCAGTGAAATGTTTCTGTAATAAGACTCGTTCCCGCCTCAATCACTTTATTGCAGGCCGTGTAAGCCGATATCTCACCTCAATGCCAGCAAAACTGTTTAATATCCCTCTTCTGACATTCTACCTTTCTCTAGTTTACAGCAACACCGACCAAAGTAAGAAGAGTCGACACAGAGGCCGACGGCTTTGATCTGGATGCATGTATGAGTGAAATGGGCGATGCTAAGCTTTTTAGCTAACTCTCTTCTAATATCCATGATCGTTCCGTGTAAATTGAATCTGCTTCAGTTACTAAAGAGCCTGGCATTCCTGGACTCGCAAAAGGGTTTTACAATTCATGGCAGTTTTGGCAGCGTCCAGTCCGTCACAACATTTAACTTTTACTGATGACCAGTAGGCAGCTGTTTTAAGTGAGCACTTCATATCGGAGCAATGGAGATCTGGAGCATAAATAGGATGCTTGTGCTGGAGCTGATCGTCATTAACGGCACAGAGGCTTCAAGACAAATGTTAGACTCTGCACGATTACTTCTACTATCAGAACCTCTAGACTTGCTGCAGGAGATCACAATTGTCCAGAAAAATGTCTTAACTACAATGCAGGAAGAAACGCATCTCTAAGGTTTGGTGGCCTGAAACATCTCACTGGAAGTTAATAGGACATTTAAAATCTCCGTGAATGGATCTGTCTGCCTCTGTTTGCACACTTTCAATTAAATTGGAGTCTGAGTGTCTGCTCTGCATTTAGCTTTTCCTGGCGCTGTTTTGAAGGACTGTTAGGATGTAAAATGCCTTAAGATGTTTGAGAAAATTATCAACCTGCTAGACTTAACCTTGTGCGTTCGCCACTGGGTCTTGTGGGGAGATGTCCTATCTGGGGGGGAGGGGGCTGGGCACATTTTGGGTCCAAAAATATATAAATCTGGTCACTGCTGCCTCTTCGGCTTCAGGTTTTTCTGTGGTGTTGGATGTGGGCTTCGCTCATTGAAACATTGAGAGGCAAGTGATGCCCGCGTTCTAGGGGAAGGGTTTGGAGGGTGGTCGGAGGTGTTGGGAATTTCACGCCGGGCAGCATTCTCACCAGCCTGACTTCAACTGCTGCTAAATGAACGGTGTCTGTACTTCGTGTCCTTTCGCTTGTTCAGGCTGTGTGCAGTCGCATGTGGAATGTTTTCGATGAGAGCAAATGTCCTATAAAAAAAAAAAAGCTGCATGATTCCAAAATGCCTTTCTGGGGCAAGATGTATCATTTTAGCTACAGCTCTGCTTTACCCAGTTGGATTGTAAACGCCTTTGTTCCTAAAGCTCTGTACAGGCATCTTCCAGATCTTCAACTAATCGCCTGTCTTTTTATGTCTGACACCCTGCAGCATCTGTTCTGATTTTTTTCAAATAAGCAAATTTCTATTAAAGCAAGAAAGCTGCCTGAACCTCTGATGCCGTTCTGATAACGCTGATCTGCAACTAGGGTCTGATGGCAAGTTAAGTTGGGCAAACATGCCGTCCGACGAAAATTTATTTTACTTTAGTTTTGTATTTTTATTTTAGGTGTTGACTTAGGTGTTTCTTTGCAGATAAGACTCCCTTAAGACGCTTGAACTTAAATAAAAAAAAATAATTTATTCTTTAGTTTATTCTTCAGCTCTTGCAGGAAGTAAACCTGTAAATAGGTTAAGAAAAAAAAAAAACCCCGGTTGGTGTCTCTACCACAGAAATCTGAAACTAACAAACGCACAGCATTACCAGTGAAATGATTCTGCTTTTTTGTGTGGCGTGCCAGGCGTATGTTGGTTTTGGAGTGGTATACGGGCTAGAAAAGACTTAGAATGTAAGCGGCTTGCAGCCAGAGGTGTTCCTGTGCTGTAACGCTACATGTTTAAGATGTTGATAGCCATGCTGTATAGCTATATTGTAAGTGTTGCAAATTGTATACTTTGTTCATGTTTAATCTGTAACTTTGTTTTTTTTGCTGAATAAAACACTTGTGGTCCTTTCTTACTCCATCTTTTCTTCCATTAATGCGAGTGAAAACCGATTTGGTGCACAGATGAATTCGGTGTCCCTGCAGTTTGGGTAAATACTGTTCCTACCCCTTATCAGAGTGCCTTAAGCGGGGGTAGCTTGGCAGCTGGCCGGCTTTCACCCTGATCCCAGGTGCACCTCATTGTGTATCCAACATCTACAGATAAGATTGGAGATGCCTTTAAAAAAAAAAAAAAAAACAATCCGCTACTATGTCGCACTGGAAAACAATGCCAAAAAGTGCCCGTGTGCCCTAGAATCACTAGGAAAAAACACCCTGTGGTTAATTAGTGAGTACAAACACCAGGAAGGGAAATTACAGTTATTAAAGTGGAAAAATTACAAAAAACTGGTGGTTATGAAGGGGAAAACCCCTTGGTGTGTTTGTTCACCTAAGGTGTTCTCTAAATAATGTCGAGATAAGCAATGCATGCGCAGTACGCAGAATGTACGCCAGGGCAGCAATGCGTTGGGTTATTCTCCCCTCAACAGCCTAACGAGCCATCAAAAAAAGATGACGTTTTACTTTACTGAATGCAGGGAGCAGCCTCTCAGCACGGAACCCAAGGAGGGCTGAATCTTCAATGGTCCCCCAGCAGAGAGGATCCACCAGACTGCTCAAGGTATAAAGGAGTGTTTTACTCCTAACTATTTAAACAAAGATCTATTAGCAACATTCATGAGGGCAAAGTCCGACAGCAGACAGTGAAAGGAGACAAAAGAATTTACATTAGAAAGAATATATTTTGTTACCGTGGTCATATTCCTGAAACTGGCCGTGTCCCCAAGGTGTTTCCTCAAATCTTTCTTTCAGTGACTTGCCGTTCAATGCATGCAGATGAAACGCTCAGACTCCGTGTCCTAACGTTCCATGTCCTTTGTATCCGCGCCACCTGACTGTTGGCCTTTAGCTGAACGAGGCTCTTATACCGAAGGGCGTTCCTCGGCCAACTACCTGAGGGAGGGAGTGCATTTTGGTTTTAAGATGGAAGGAACAAAATAAATGTGCGGGAACTTCCTTAACCCCTTAATGACAGCCTGTATATGTACGGGCTCAAAATGCATTGTTTTCAATGGGTTTAGGGAGCGCCCACTGTCCTTAAGGGGTTAAATGACTCCAAATTGTAATTTAGAAAACAAGTCCTTCCTGACTCCAATGAGCAGTCTGGTTTCCCACCTGAACCTACCCCTATAGGTGCCAATTAATACCCTCCCTTGTCAATTATGAGTCCAGATCCTTCAGCCGCTAAAGGGAGAGTTGTGGTTTGATCTCTTTCACTTCACGTCTGCAGGTTTCTCCATGGTGAGGGGGCTAAGCTGGCCCTGTTCAATGTATAATTCAATAGGTAAGAAGATAAATTGGTATAATGTATATATTAAAGTGCAAGCTAGCTATGTTCTTCCTGCAGCAGGAGTTGGATCTTCATATCTATAGAAGACAAGAAGCTGGACCTCAGCTCTCCTGCAAGCTCTCTGTTTAGTGAATAAATAGCTTAAAAACATCCACATTTTCTTCCACTCTTCTAGTTAGTGTATTCCAAAGCTTTACTGCCCTCACTGGAACGTCTACCACCACCTACGTGTAGTTACAATGGCGGCTGCGCAATAATGGTTGCGGGACCGCCCACTGACGTCCTACCTGTATCCCACATACTACATACTATGCTGCACATATGCATCCAGGGGCCACACACTGCAGGACCCCATCTACCCAGTGTGCCAGATGGCCATTTTGAGCCTGTGATCCAGGATACTGATTGAAACAGGATAAATACATGGGGAAGGGCCCCTTAGGATCACTCGCAAGGGGCATAATCCCTAACTGGGATCATTCCACTTCAGCGACCTCCACTACATCCATACTCCGCAGAGCATCATTTTTGGCTCCAAAATCTATCGGAGTCCCTAAATATTTAAAATTCAGCATAAATGTTACAAGTTAGCGCGCAAGTCCTCGCGATCGTGTAGCCTCACGTTATGCCGATAGATGTCGGTCCCCTTCGGATGCATTATCCCCTTAATGACAGAACCCGTACATGTACGGGCTCAAAATGCGTTGTTTTCAATGGGTTTAGGTACCGCCCATTGTCATTAAGGGGTTAAATTATATTTGTTTATTCAGGATCCTTGTATATAGACCAGCTTTCTGGAACATGCGCCGAGATATATATCTTTTCAGGTGATAAATGATGTTAATAATAATTTTGCAGATGTTCTGATTGTTTTAAGACACTTCAATGAGAACGTTTGTTTTAATAAATAAGCTTTTTGTTCTCAATTACAGGATTTTTTCCCCCCCTCAAACCTTGAGATGGAAAACAGCTCAAAAGACAAAAAGAATCTGATGAGATTTTAAGCAGGATCCAGGGCCGGCCTTAGGGGTGTGCGACCTGTGCGGCCTGCACAGGGCGCCATGGCAACAGGGGCGCCTGCCCGGACTTCAATTAAAACATCAGATTTCTTTGTTTTGTTTTTAACTTTATTTAAATCCCCGTGTTAAATAAAGTTTTTTTACCGTAACTTTATTTAACATGAAGGATGTTAAATAAAGTTAAAACAACAACAAAAAAAATGATGCTTTAATTTAAGTCCCGGGCAGGGGCGCTGAGCGGTTGCTTGTGAAGTTTTCAGCAATCGCTCGGCGCCCCTCACTCTCCGTGACTCCGTGACCACCGCAGGACTCAACAAGGTAAGTAGAGATAATGAGAAGTAAGGAGAGGGGGTGAGGGGAAGGCAGGAGAAAGGTTGCATGGGGCAGGGAGAAGTGCAGGGGGGGCAGGGAGAAGGTGCAGAGGTGGTAGATTGTGAGAAAGGGGAGTTTTGTGACAAGATTTTTTTTCCTTTCCTTTTTTGAGATGGGGGGGCGCCACAGGAGTAGTCCGCACAGGGCGCCGGAACACTTAAGGCCGGCTCTGGTCAACACAATCCGTATTGTTGCATATTTTGGCACTAATGGTTAATAGATTTTCAGCCGAAACCTAATAATAGATAAAAGAGAATCCTAGTAAACACATAATTGCCATAAATGTCACTTAATGAAATTAATGCAATGTTTTATACCCCAGTGTGAGAAGGCGATTCTACCCTTAGACTCAAACCTGGTTACCTTTAGCGACAAGAACTGCATTCCAATACTTCTTGCTCAGTCACAGTGTTGTGAAGGCGTTCGAACAATAACACACTTTTTAGACATTTTTGGTGTTTTAAGGATAAACTACTTGTGCATTCATATTTGGACGAACATGGAAACGAACGCGTTTTCATTGTTCAGCCCGAAAACTGAAGAAACAAAGATGGCGGTGGCAAAATGTACACAAAGACACAACGCACAGAATCTTCGAGTTCGTCTTCTTTTACTAATCTCCCTGTCCCTTCCCCATCTATCCTACCTCATCTATGCAGCATCACAGGGGTTAACAGGAGCAGAATCTGCGAGTGACTATTGGTCGCCGGCAGGGGCCTTCTCTGGCATCAACCAATTGGTTGATGCTAAAGGAGGACCCAGCAGGGGACCAATAGAGCCGCTCTTATGGACCTTCACCTCCTAGAGCAGGGAGACCATTGGTCTCCCCAGACGAAGTTAAGTCGCCAGGAGTTAAATGTCTCTACGAGCGACTATATTGGTCGTCGACACTGAGCTCCTCTGGTATCAATCAATGAAGGGCAGCTGCCACAGGAGGCTCCTGGCGGTAACCAACAGAGTTGCTCGTACGGACCGTAACCCCTTAATGTCCAATGACGTCTCCTAAACTTCAGTGGTGCTGCTGAAATGCCTCGATAGGGAGCATACCGCGGTAACCCCGTATTAACCCCTTCTAAAAAAAAAAAAAGGGATGTGCAACAATATTTGCCCGAACCGAAGAACAGAGAAACCCGGCGAATATTGGTGGAATACGAAGATTTTTTACCCCACGAAGACAAACATGAATAGTTGGCCGGCGCCCAAGTGTAATTATCAGTGTTGCATACGTATGATGTTGTCACACACATGGAACATACATTTCAATTTTTTTACAGAACACAAAGTCTCAAAACTCAAATGTTTTATATTTTTTATTCTACCTTAACTTATTATCTATAACAGATTTATAAGCTGCAGCACTTTTATCACAAAGGGACTTTTAGGTCACTTTTTTGTTGTTGTTTTGTTTGCAGCTGAACCACGTCCATGTTCATCTCTCACAGGCACTGATGACATCCGGTGAGCTTTCTGGAGAGGTTTTATTCTGGAAAGCTCAAGGCGGGCGCGTGGCCTTGGGCAGCACTAGGGCAACATCCGGTAATCTGGAATAAATGATTAGTGGTTAGTAAATCGTCGGTGTTAAAGTTTGTGTATACGCATTGTGCTATTATACTATCAGATTAGTATTCCAAGTAGAAGGATAGACGAAAGGTGTCTCACACATTTGTTCAGGAGTCAGTAAAATAATGTTTGATTATTGGAATTGTAAAGAGTATTATGTTACATGTAAAGAACCTACCCTGATTACATCACGTTCTCTTTCGCTGATGGAATCGTAGCGTCTGATACAGTCACGGGTTATTTCACTGTAGGAATCGTCGTAGGGCATAATACAGTCTTGAGCCATTTCCATGATGGAATCGTTGTAGCGCATGATACGTCTCTGGCTTTTTCAATGATGTAATCGTTGAAGTCTGCCAGTCTCCGTCTCTTTCACCGATGGAATGTTGTAGCGTCTGATATAGTCCAGTCTTGGCTCTTTCAATGATGGAATTGTTGTAGCCTGTGGTCCAGTCTTCGGCCCTTTCAATGATGGAATTGTTGTAGCCTGTGGTCGAGTCTTGGGCTCTTTCCCGGATAGTATTATTTAGCACTGGGACCTCAGGCCGTGGAGATGGGGATTTTGGCTGAAAGGGCAAGTAGCGTTGGCATCTGCAAATAAAAGATGAAGATATGGGTTTGTGAAAGATAATCGAGTGCTTATGTGACGGCTGTAACTGTGTTCTAGGATTTTGTCTACATGTGAAAAGAATGCCAATACGAAAACCAGGGTATTACCCCAAATATAATAGTGATAATATGGCACACAGGGATGCCGCAAGAACACTAAGAAGCAGGGAAAGTTAAATAACTACAAAGTTTAGTCTTTTATGCTTCAAACTAAACATACCTTTTGTCCTCCTCGTACCGGCTTGCACTTCCTCCGAAGACGGCTGCTCCGCTTTTATCGGGAGACACCTTGGGGGCAGAAGGCACCAGCGGACGTTCCACACCGAGTTGGATATGACGTGGGATCAATGAGCTATAGTTATAGAAACAAATGAACATCAAAGCCAAAGAAAAATCAGGTCAAGCTCTATTTTATGATCTTCATTTTAGTGAGTTGAGTTTTAAACAACATTGTGTCTGTTAAATAGTTAAATATATTTGATCAAAGTATTTACCTAGGGAATCGGGCATGAAGTTTCTCCCAAGGGATCGGTGTAACCAGCCTTCTTTTTATCGCTCCTTTGCCTTTTTTCCTGTTAAAGATGCAATCGTAAAGTCTCCCCGGTGTTTTTGGGTCTCGATTGCAAGTCAGGACACTAAATGAAAAAGAAAAAAAAGATGATTGTAAAGATGAAACCTGTTTCTGCTATGAAATCTATATATGATCTATATAATCCGAACGTTTGGGGGCAATTTGACTTCAGAGAGAGAGAAACTGTTAGATAGCATAGAAGATTTAAAGCTCTCTTGGAGCAGAGGACACAGCGGGCTTCCTCTTGGATAACAATAACTGATGTTTTTAAGGATTAAAAGCTGTACATTTTATAGGGCATGGAGGGGATCCTGTGATGATTGTTGGTGAACTCTATTAGTGACTTAAAAGCATCTGATATTTCTATGAGCTGCACAGACAGTGAGCGATGGACCTTTACAGTGTAGGAGTCCATTGCTCTGGATCTGATGGCGCTTTATAAAACAATAAATAATAATTATAGTAATAGGAGTTAAGGTTCCCTTTTCCAAATATATCGCCCCAACATGCTCCTCTCTTACCTGGCTGAAGGAGGTTGGTTAGATGTTTCTTCCAGATGGTATTTTTTGTGGCGTTTAGCATATCTCCTTATGATGACACGAGGCTCATTTGGAATAAATCTCCTTATTATCCAATAAACTAAAAGAAAAAAAATGAGTAAAGCTTCCTCCATTCTCACAGATGAGTAAAAACTCTCTCTCCTCTCTCTCAAAATGTGAAAGTCAGGCTGAGGTGTCTGTGTTTGAGCAGAGAGACCTCTGACATCACAGAGAATTCCGGAGAGCAGTAACATTGTGACGTAATATGTGCAAGAGAAGCCAACTGCCGTATTTTTGAATATCAAGAAAAAAAAGGAGACAACTCATATGTATTCCTGTACATAGAGACAGCGGCTACCGGGTCCACAGTTTGAGAATCTACCTCTAACAACTCCTCTTCTGCCTGCGTTGGATTCCCATCACTCACCGCTGAGCGGCTGGCGCATTCAGAGGGGGGCAGCGCCGGGCACAGGGTGGACACGGGTTCTGATTGGGTTCTGATTGGACAATACAATGTGTTACATTTGGGTCAACAAGTAACACAGCATAACATCCATTTGTATCAATTTAATCATAAACGCAAATAAATTGTTATCAATCATCATTTTAATTTTCATGAATTAGTATTTATAAGAAATATCATTCCGTTTACATCGTTGAGACAAACAATCTGAAGAAGTGTTTTTTGGGTTGTTGGTGTTTGTGTTGGGTCGGCAATAAATGGATCAGATTAAAGTGTTTGACTCGTATTATTTTTCCGGTGATTATTTTCTGCCGTCTGAATTTACTCGCTTCTTAGCTTCGGTTCTGAGGCTGCCGTTGTGAATGTGTGAGAGAATAAATGAATTAATATGTGGATAAATTGTGTGAAAGTGTGAGATAAAAAATGAGTGTTTGAGCTTTGGGGACCAAGATGGCACAGCCAGGGTGTTTATGGGACAAAGATGGCACAGGCAGGGTGTTTATAGGATATAGATGGCACAGGCAGGGTGTTTATGGGACAAAGATGGCGCAGGCAGGGTGTTTGGGCACAAATATGGCTTAAGATGGGCTGTTTGGGGAAAAAGATGGCTCAGGCTGGGCTGTAATTCGTATGTGTAGTCTGGGTGCTGGTCAAGTTTTATGAGGGCACCAGGGCTGGCTTTGGGGTGTGCAACCTGTGATCTATGCCTGTGATTTAGTTTTGTTATCTATACCTTTAAAGCTGAGTTTTTAATGTGAATTCCAATTGATCTATACCTGCAAAGCCGGATTTATGTGTTATTCTGTTGATCTATATCTGCTATGCTATGTTTCCATACGTTATTTATGTATACCTGCAAATACAGGGTTTGTAGATTTTATTTAGTTGATCTATACCTGCAGTGCTGTTTCCATGAGTTAATTTGATCTATACCTTCAGTGCTGAGTTTGCATGCGATCCCCAGTTGATCTATACCTGCAAAGCTGGGTTTGTGTGTTAATCTGTTGTGATAATCTGTGTTGTTTTCATGTGTTGATCTATACCTGAACTACAGGGAGGAAGGAAAAGAGAGGTGTGGCTTAGTGAATGAGGGGACAAAAGGACTCTGGGGAAAGAGTACGGGAGAGAGGACCTTTCAAAGTCACAGTAGTCAGAAGGAGGGGAGACTGCACTGACTCTCACAGTCTTCCCCTAATCTGCAGTCAGTGTGGAGAATATTTTTTGGTGGGGGAGCGGAGGGAGTGATTGCATGCTAGGGTGCGTAGAGGGGGAAGCAAAGGAAATAATTGTCTAGGGTCCAATTTTTTCAATATTTAAAGGGAAAATGTTTTTGTTACAAAGATTGCACTGCTAGCTCTCTTTTTTCCTATGTTTAATGTATTTAAGGTACATTATTGTTACCAGTGTCTCCAGTTAAATATTATTGTACTTGTTTGCACTAATCTCTAATTAAAACTAGATTTTTTCCCTTTCTTGTTTGTCGAGGGGGGCGCCAGAGAAGTAGTCTGCACGGACAGGGCCGGCCTTAGGGGTTTGCGCCTGCCCGGGACTTAAATTAAAACATTGTTTGTTTTTTTAACTTTATTTAACATTCTCCATGTTAAATAAAGTTTTTTAACTTTATTTAACATGGAGGATGTGAATAAAGTTAAAAACAAACAAAAAACCGATGTTTTAATTTAAGTCCGGCAGGCGCCCGCAGCGGTTCTCGTGAAAGTTTCCGCTTGCCGATTCCCACTCTCGCTTTCAGTCTGATCGCTGAGAGAAACGCACAGCAGCACACGGAAGACGGACGCCTCCCGCTCCCATCCGCAGGGGACTCCGCAACAGGGTTTAAAGTAATGATAGGACAGGGGGGTATATACGTGAGAAGGGCCGTGCAAGTAGAAGGGCGAGAGATAAATAAGTGAGAAGGGCAGTGGAAGGCAGTGAGAAGGGCAGAGGGGGAGACAGTAGAAGGCAAGGGGTGAGCAGTGAGAAGGGCAGAGGCGAGGGAGACAGTGAGAAGGGCAGAGGGAGCATGAAAGGGCAGGGCGACAGTGAGAGGAAGAGGCAGAGGGGGGGAGTCCAGGTAGAAGGGCAGAGGGAAGGCAGTGAGAAGGGCAGTGAGAAGGGGCAAATGTGGTACTTAGTGAGGGGCAGAGGGGGGAAGGCAATCAGTATGGGGAGAGGGGATAGATAGTGAGAAAGGGGGAGAGGGAATACATAGTGAGAAGTGGGGAAGGGGGTGCATAGTGAGAAAGGGGAGAATGCAGTGAGAAGGGGTACATAGTGAGAAGGGGCAGATAATAGGAAGGGGAGGAGTAGATGGGGAGAGGGGGTAGTGTGAATGCGTACCAGAATGAATGAATTAATGTGTGGATGAATTGTGTGAATGCATACGAGAATGAATTAATGTGTAGTTGAATTGCTTGAATGATTTGTGAGACTGCATTAATGAATATGTGTAAATGATTTTGGGATGGGGGCGCCAGAGGAGTAGTCCACACAGGGCGCTGAACACCTAAGGTCGGCCCTGGCAGGAACATACACGCATGACCTATATCTCTAGTTACATAGCATTGTATAGGCCAGGGGCGTCCAACCTGCGGCCCTCCAGCTGCTGCAGGACTACATCTCCCATCCTCAGCCAGCCCCTAAGCTGAAAGAGCATTATGTCCTGCAGCAGCTGGAGGGCCGCAGGTTGGACGCCCCTGGTATAGGCTTTACACGTGGATGGGGCCCCAATGGAGTATAAAGAGGAACCATTTCTAAGGCTCTGGGACTCCAGGGATCCGCGGTCATAGCCTATCTACAAATGAAGAAGATTTTAAACAAGTGAGAACCTTCCCAGAAATGGCCGGCCTTCCAAAATTCCTCTAAGAGCGCATCAACGACTCATCTAAGAGGTCACAAAAGAACCCAGACTAACATGCAAAGAACTGCAGGCCCCACTAGCCTCTGTTAAGGTCAGTGTTCATGATTTCAAAATAAACCACTGCTGACCAAGAAAGAACGCAAAGGCTCATCTGACATTTGCCAAAAAAACATATTGATGAAGCCTTTAGACAGTTGGGATAAAATTCTGGGGACTGATGAGTCAAAAGTGGAACTTTTTGGAGTCCTGTTACGTCTAGTGGAATGATAACACAGCATTCCGCATTAAGAATGTCATACCAACAGTCAAACACGGTGGTGGTAGTGTGATGGTCTGGGGGTGCTATGCTGCTTCAGGCCCCAGGGAGATTTGCCATAACGGATGGAACCATGAATTCTGTTCTACCAGAAAATCCTGAAGGAGAATGTCCGGCCATCACTTTGGGACCTAAAGCTCAAGCGCAGTTGGGTTACACAGCAGGACAATGATCTGCAACACACAAGCAAGTCCACCTCTGAATGTCTCAAAAGAAACAAAAATAATGACCTTAAAAAGGCAGTTCATGCACAAAAAGCCCTACAATGGGCCAAAATTCTTCCACATCAAAGTAACAGACTCATTGCCTACTATCACAAAAGTTTAATTGCAGTTGTTGTCGCCGAGGGGTGCTATTTTTTTAGGGGGGGTCAATTACTTTTTCACATGAGTGATATAGGTTTTTATGTACTGTTTACATCCAATAAAAGAAATGATCCTTTAAAAGCTGCATTTTGTGTTTATTCATGTTTAGTAGAGATCAAGTATAGAGCAAATACTTGTTCACAGCACTGCATGTGTTGCTATGAAGGAATTAAGCTTATTTATGGAAAACATTCACAGTCGGATCATTTGGCATTAATCTGTCTGTATTTTGTGCTTTTTGTTTGCTTAACTTAACACGATTACCTTAAGAAAGCTGTAGCCTGCATCTAAATGTAGCACTACTATGTATGTCTTTCATTCTCCTGTCCCTTCTCCCTCTTTCTTAGAAAAGCTGCCTGAGCCAACCAACGACAACCAGCAACTTAAAATGGAGAGAGATAACTTAAGGGGAAGGAATAATCACGCATCACGAATCAAACGGGGCATTTAGATGGCTGCTTCCATGGTATAATGTAGGCTTCTAATACAGATATTATGTCTAATGTAATCTGTAAACACCATCGCAAGAATGTTTACCTAGTATATAAAACTGTGGCAGAAGAACAGATCTGTATAATACTTGTGAAAAAGACAACTTCGGTCGAAATAGCATCACCAAGCTTCAAACAAAGCTGCGTCTGGTTCCTGGTAATCTTTGAAGTTCTGTAGGTTTCTGCAAAATTTTTCTCAACCGCCAACTCTTCTCGGCGCAGCTCGTTTTGACCTTTTCTCGCTCAACATCTATCTTGAACAAAAGGTGCTATTTTACAAGGCCTCGGGAAGTGGCGAGCGACTCAGGATATGAACGTTGTGAATATTTTCTGCAGATGCAGCAAACCCCTCGATACAAAGTGTCCTAGCTTCCCATCGGTAGAACGCCCTTTGTCAGCAGGTGGCACTACTGTTCCACCAAGAGGTTCCTCACCATTGTCCTTCACACAGTTCGTAGCACTGTAGCGAGTGCGTGGGAGAACGCTGGCTGAGAAGTCACATTTCAGAAGAACACAGCAGCCCAAGGCAAAAAATTAATGTCTCTGAACACTTCTTTAATCAAATTACTATTTTTGTAGTGGCAAAAAGTCTTACTTTATGGCCTCGGGTTACCATACAGACACAAATCAATGGCCAACTTGGTAGGACTTTCCTTGTCTTCAGCCAAATAACCTCCTTCCCTTAGTTATGTTGTCTGTCTTTGCTCTACTGTGGAGGGACTACTCATGTAACAACTCAAGCTTGCCTAACTAAATCCAAATTAACCATCATGATTACTCGGTAGCCCCTTTGTTTGTCACTGAAGCTACTTCAGATTTGGTTGGTCAATACCCTAGTAGAATTAGTGCTCCACCAACCTGCTCAAATATAAATATACAGATCATATCAGGGGCAGCCTGAGGTGGGATTTTTGTTGTCAGACCCCAGTTCTTTGTGACTGATGTCTGGTAACTCCACTGTTGTAAAAAAAACACTTTTATGACATAATAAGGCTTTAATGATTACATCGTTCCTTGGAACTCTATTGGTTTAGTAATGCAAAGGTGGATGGTATTGTCTCAGGGGACGATTAGAGTTATTTATAAGAAGTGACTATGTATCTTGTGATCATAATCACCAAGGGGATTTCCCACTGATCAGATTATTCTCCAATAGATGAGTGGCTTTAGTCATTGGACCACTTTAGATCAGTTCAGTCAAGCTTTACATCATGATGATCTTTAATGATGTCATCATCTAATTATGGTACTTTCTAATGCACATCCGGAGCATGCTGATAATTATTCTCTATGGAATGTAATTTGTCATTTATCTCCCCAAAAGGACATAAATGTCTAGTGAGACAAACAACGCCAGGCTCACTGGAGCTCTTTGTTCAGATAAATGATCACTTTGTATACCAACCCGTTCCCGGAGGGCATTAATGCTGGTTATATGGCGCATTTTCACGCTCCCAGGTGTGTGTCCCGTAGTGATATGCTTTAGGACTGAGCATTGCCGGCATCCTTCAATGCCAATGGAACACTAACTTGCTCAGCAGGCTACCATGCCACCAAGTCCAAGGGGCCAGTGCTGAGTGACTCTGCAGAGTGTTTCTCCCTAGGGGGAACAGTTAGAATTCAGATAAGGCAACAGTCATAACAAAATAATAGAATAACAGTTCCATTAACCATTGGCTCATCAATGTCCCCAAAGTCTTAAAGCTGTTGCTTCAGATTAGCCATAGCACATACTGTGATATATATCTTAGGTTGGGCTGGGCTTATTTACAATTTGAAGAAAATGAAAGAAATGAACCAAAAACTCATGAACAGGCAAAACTTGATGTGCCGTAGTTTAAGTCCCCACTAGGGGGTGATATAGAATATTTTTATAGACAGCCAACAGAACCTCATTAACTTGTCTGAAATGTAGCATGGTGTTGTTGTAGTTCATGCATGGTGGATATTTGCCTTGAATTTCAGGGGGGAAATCAGTCTACGCTAATGGATCTTCCTCTGTGATGGAATATCCAAGACACTCCTGACACTTACCATAGTGAAATACATTCCTTTTCTGGTGGGAACACAATTTTCTTGCTGGACTATATTACACTCCCTTAAACCTAGGACACAAAAAATTCCAACAAAAGGCAGCAATAACTTTAATGTTGCCAAATATACATTTCCTATAGGTTAGTTACAGTTACATTGTATTATACTTTTATATTTTTTATATTGTTTTATTATCTTGTGTTTTTCGTAGACATGGAATACATTCTCCTTTTCTTTAGAAACCAAAGGCCTTGCCATCATAGTCATCTATCTATAGCAAGAAAGTGACATAAGATTTCCTGGGGAAGGAAGGGCGAGGGTTCTGGATGTTTTGCCTTAATAAACCATTTATAAGCCAGAGTGTTTTGCTCTGCATTCCTTTGTGAGGAGCAACACAGCCATCTGCTACTCAAAGGGTTGAAGGAAATGTCTACTTTAAGGTCACTATAATGGTGGACCTAGTGGTTTAGTTCTCCTTCCATGAGGAAATGTCCATCCATGATTTTGGGTCCTTGTTGGTGTTGCACGGTGACAGCTCACAGTGGGAAGGGGCGAGAAAAGTTAAAATCCCTTTACACCATATGATTTATACTTTTTGCTTCTATATTTGTTGGGGCAAGATATAGTCCACTTTGCCCTCTGCCCACATGTGTCACACTCTGTTAAAGCCTATAAGAGTCATAGTCTCCATTGACATCCCCATGAACTACTACAGCATGGACCTTTAGATTAAGTTTAGAAAGTGGGGCTATAGAACATAGAAACATGCAATTTGAAGGCAGATAGGAATCTTTTAGATCATCTAGTCTGCCCATTTGTTTTTCTTAATCAGTCCTAGGTCTTGTCTTAGATTCAGGAGCCACATGTATACCCCATGCATGCTCTCATTTCACTATCCTTTATGAACAGTCAACACTAGCAAATTTCTCCAGTAAGTAGGTGTGAGCTTACTAAAATATGTTGGTAAAAACACCCAAAAGATTTGGGATAATGATATATGTTCACACCACTCAATCACACCGACTCTCTCTACATGCTATATGATTCCATATTCATCATTTAGGAGGCTGTGGGCATCACCCCTTGATGAAGACCCTCTGCAACACCTCTGCATTTCGGGAAAGTGCTATTCATTCCTAACCAAAATGTATTGGACATGTGGCTGGCAATCATGGGGTTAAATACGCAGGTAAGCGTGAATTCTGGTTATTAGTGCACTGTTTCGTACACTATTTGACCATACTGACCATTTGGCTGACTTAGTTCATTCAGTTCATAGATGATGCAACGAGACCCAACAAATGACTACGGATGACATCAGAGCGGCTCCTGGGCTGTGATAATAACCTAATCAGAAGACGTGTCTGTAGCATGTGCTTATCATGACCCCGCAGCGGCCTGATCAGCGAGACGACAACAGAATTGGTCTAAAATACGAGGCAACCTGTACAGTTAAAGCATAATTGCGCCCAGGCTAGAGAACAGAACATATTTAAATGCCTTGGACCTATGTGCAGTGTATGGAGTTAATATGTTACTTTGGTGGCTGATCTCTTTGTGACCGGTAGGAGACTGGATCTATAGGCCTCTCCGTATTACCCGTAACCGGCCCCACGCTGTAAAGAGTCATAAAACGCTCCGTTCATCAATACAGGGGAGTAAAAGGATTGATTTAATGGATGATTGCGTAACCGAGCACCTGGGCCGGCCCGCATTGTTCAAACAGATACAATATTACGGATTGTGAACGCTCCACAAAAGAATTACATGTTTCAACATAAACGGGAGCATTACATCCAGACATGAAATGGTGAAGGAGATTTGTTTGGTATGTTAAATATGGCCAGACTATGAAACTATGTAAAAAAAACAATGTTTTGCTATTGTCGGGCGAGTTTCTGTTGCAGTTTACACACTAGTTACAACTTGTGACAGACTGACGGAAGGAGAGGGATGGCACGTTCCAACTACTAACATACACACTTTCACACTAATGCATACCTACACAAACCTACACACACGCTCATGTTATACATACATACACTAACAGACACTCATGCTAACACACATATACATATATACACTCATGCTAACACACATATACACATACACATTCATGCTAACACACATATACACATACACATTCATGCTAACACACACCTTAATGCAGGGTTACATATAATTCCAGGTTCCAGGGCCCTTTTTTAAGAATTTTGGATAGTCCCGGCGTGAAATTACCCCTCTACATCCCTGATCAGCCCGCCGCTGCATTGGTGTTAGAATATGTTGGCATATTTTCCAACATTAAAAATGACCAAATAGGTACACTTTTGTTTTAGAGGCGTGGTTAGGGGTGTGTCTAGGGGTGGTACCTAAGCAAGACTTTTAACGTAGCTATGTGGCCCGAGTAAGGCTGTTATAAGAGGAATAATGACGAAACATACTTTCTGAATTTTCTATGTACATCATCACTTGTGGGGCCACAGAACATAGAAACGTAATTTGAAGGCAGACAGGAATCTTTTAGATCGTCTAGTCTGCCCATTTGTTTCTTAATCAGTCCTAGATCTTGTCTTAGATTCCGGAGCCACATGTATATCCCATGCATGCTCTCCTTTCACTATCGAATGTGAAGGGTCAACACTAGCAAATTTATCCAGTAAGTAGGTGTGAGCTGGCCCTGGATAATGTATAATTCAATATGTGAGGAGACTTTGAAAAAATCTCAATGACTTTACCATCCAAGGCCAGCCAAGCTCTCTCTGCAGCAGAAGCCCACTGTATAATGTATAATGAAGACAACGAGCTAGAACTCAACCCAAGCTGCTTGAAGTAGCCAGAGCCAGGAAAGCGCTCCCAATGAAATAAATGGAGCCTTTTCTGCACATGTGCACTGGAGGTCTCATTAGACCCCCATAACACACTGAGCCAGCTGATGTAACAGACCCCGCAGGGCGGATAAAGGTCCACGCTGTGTTTACGTCTGGAAAGCATACTCAGATCTGAGCGCAGCTTAGAGGTTCTGCCAGACACCAACTTAAATTTATAAACAAACGTTTTTCTTTTCTCACTGGACGTCACCAATTACCCCCCCCCCCCCGCAGCTTCATGAAGATAATGAAGATAGCCTGCTTTCTATAAGCCAGGGACTGTACACGGGACACGGGACATTTGGTTCCAATCTTAGTCTGATTCTTCAGCAAAGTGGCTTTCATGAGTTTGCCTGAACTTTGACATTCCGAGTCTTTGTTGGGGGGTAAATTAAACAGAAAGAAAAAGGCCCAGAAAATGTTACTGCTTTTTAACGAATAAATGAAAAGCCAAGAGCAATATTTTTACCCATGGAACCTTAGCTCAATAAAAAAACACTGGTAAAATGATACTGGCACAACATACAAGAACATAGAAACGTACAACTTGATGACAGATGAGAACCATTCAGCCCAGTTCTCCATGTGTCTTTTCCATGATTGTTCAAACTCCCTTACTGCGTTATCCTCTGCCACTTTTACTGGGAGGCTGTTCCACTTATCTACCACCCTCAATACGCTCAGGGTTGTAAGTTCACCATTTTTTCTTTATTCTAAGCCAGGTTATAAATGTAGGTTTTAAAGGGGCCATTTGATGGTCACATTCCTTAAATTAGTAGTGATTACCCCCCCCCCCATACACATTGCCATCACTTCTGTGTTCAAAAAAAGAGGGGGAGGAAAAACTCGGTATGCGACATAGTTACAGACTATTCTTCTCCCTCCCCATCGCTACTACTAAACCCTGGAAGCTGATATCCATTCACCTTCAGCATCGTGACAGCTTGATGGTTACATAAATCCCCTTCAAATAATCAAACAAGAGATTAAAGCAAATCTATCAACACAATATAATCAAACCTTATTCCAAAGAAGATACAAAACTATAATGTGCGGTGATGGAGAAATCCAGTTAAAGCAGATCGGCCCCTTTTTTCAAGTCATACATTTCATAACGTACATTAAATACCATTGTACCACGCCATGGAACATGTTGGTGCTATATTACATTACATTTATTTATGAAGCGTTGTTTATAAACACATACAATAACAAACTGGTGCAATATATATATATAATATATATATATATATATTATAAATATATATAAATATATTATATATATTTAATAATAAACCTACATCATTGTGTTTCTAGATTAAAATAAGCAATATAAAGGCATTGGAAACAATAAGATCTGGGATCTTAACAGTTCTGGACTTTGGGCACCTAAGACAGGGCCCTCTCTATATTATCGTGCCCCTTATGCGTATGTTATAACCCATCAACTTTGTAGATTGTTGGCACCTATATCAGTCCATTGTAATGCAAACAACCCTCAAAAATGATTATTTATTTAAATGCATTATTATTTAGTGGTTTATATAGCGCCATCGTATTCCGTAGCACCGTACGATGTGTAGACAGGGCATAACAAGTAGGATGTAACATAACAAATTGACTAACAGAGACAACAGGTGAGGAGGGCCCGGCTCAAAGGAGCTTACAATCTAGAGGAGATTAGGTAAAGAGTAAAAGTAAAAGAAATAAAACATAAAAATAAATGAAAATTATAAATATTTCCCCCCCCCAAAAAAAAAAATTATACACAATCTCTCATCTCTGAAAGGTTTATTTTTTTGGCCTTTTAAAATATATTTTGGTATTTCCCAGCACTTCTTCGTGATAATAATCAGGTCTTCAAGCCCCCGATCACAAGGCCAACCATCTCCCTCGCATCTCCCTCTTCCCCCAAGTAGTTAAATCCACAAAACGTTTTACACCCGGAAGCAAATGCAAGAATCTCCGTCCTATTTCCAGATCTTTACCGAAAAAGTTTTACCCCTTTTTTTTCTAATTTCCTTCCTTTTGAAGAGCGTTCCAAGTCTCCCGGCTCTAAAAGGGCACTTCGTTCCGACTGAACTTTTACCACCTCTACTTTTTCTCATCTTTTTGTTGGTGTATTTTGTTAATAACAATGATAGATTTGTTTTTCCGGTAACTTTAACCCGCATTATCGTTGACCGTTGGTGCTTCTCCAATAACCGAGGCTCACAACCGAGGAGAACAAATTTCCGTAAGGATTCCATTTTTTTGCGCATTTGTGTTTTGTGGAAATCTGCAATAATGAGTTGCTTGTCTTTAACACAGATTCTTTTTTTTTTTTTTTTCAATGTTGACCCCCCGAGGGATTCAGATTAGAGATACAACAGCGTTCAGTGTATGTTTGTAGCCCTGAGCCCCCGGTCTGTGTCTAGTGAAGTCTGTGTGTCTGGTGTCCCAGTTTCACAAGGTCTTTTTACAAGCCAATGACACACACATGACTTCCAGCAATATATCTGGTGATTTAAACCCCCCATCCCCCCTTACACATGCCAGCAGATAGTGTGAAGTCATCCTTTCAACCTGAAACACCGCCATTCATGCACTTATTACATCAGTGGTGTTTTTTTGGACATTTATCATTCTTGTATGATCTTCCAATGTTCACATCACAAGCTACTGCAGGGTTTGACTATTTTTTAGGGTTTTACTGATTGTAAACTACAACTTCCAGAATTCTCTGCCGGTCTTTTTTTTAACGGATTTACATTACAGTGTAATAAAAAGAAAAAAAAAGAAAAAAGAGGAAAAATTTTTTTTTGTTAAAGCAGATCTGCCACTTTTTCCAAGTCATACATTAAATACCATTGCACCACACCATGGAACATGTTGGGGCTATACACTTCTCCGTAATAATAAACAGGTCTTGAAGGAAGTGTAAGAAGCCCCCGATCACAAGGCCAACCATCTCCCTCTTCCCTCAAGTAGTTAAATGGATTTACATTACAGTGTAATAAAAAGAAAAAGAAAAAAGAAAAAAAAAAGCAGAAAAAAGAAAGTAAAAGACTGCTGCAATATTACCAGTTGATGAGGTTCCCAACGCACCCAAAGAAGAACAATTATAAAATCTATGTGAATACTGGACTAAGAATAAGAATAAAACACACAATTTCTTTAATAAATATTAATATCATCAATATTTATAACATATGATTTAACGTACGAAAGACAAGTAAAATGACATCCAATAAAATTGTAATGAAATAACGGAGATGCCGGTGACCTAATGCGTTTCGCCCTATTGCGGGCTTCTTCAGAGGATTTTAAACCGGCTCAACTATGTTAAAAAAATTGTAACCTTCAAACAAAGAAAAGAAACAGACAAGAATATAAGAAAACAAAAGAGAATGAAATAAAGATAAAGATTTCAATATAAACGGCAAGCTGTTTTTTTTTTTTTTTAAACTAAATTTATAGCGAGGACTAGATTTTGCCTCAAACTGATTGTTTTATAGACTTTTATATACTTTTATATACATCTCATTGCAATATACTTGTTCTGAACACTTTCATAAGGCCCCCTTTGGCACGGGATCTCCAGGAGCCCTTGTGTTTGAAGTTCAAACAATATATTGGTATTATTATGATTTATTCTATGATTATGATGCCATCGTATTCCAAATTGGTGTAGAAGTGGCAGAGTAGAGCATCACTTTAGAACTTTAGAGGTTTTTGATGGTAGTTTGGCACAGTTATTAGACCTTTAGTTATTATCACAGGGGGAAACTTGTAATGGAGCCACTACTTGACATGTTTTTGTATTTTTTCACGGTTGCATTGGGTTAAATAGAGCAGCCAGGCTTTGGCATCATGTCATCCATTGATGCCGGACAGGACAGTGGTGTGCGTTTCGACATCTGCCGTATGTATTGTGGGGAGGTTATGTTACTGAGATATTTAGCTTGGGCTTGGCCTCCCTGGGATGGTAGTTATGAACCTCTCTTCCTGAGAGTTGGATCCCTGTTTTTTTTTTTTTAGACCTGACTTAAAAGAAGAACAGAGACACCCGCTCCATTAGAAAGAGGGACCTATTAAAATGGAGAATGAAGAAAAGTTAGACAACCCCAAGCAGAGCCTGACTGGCTATCTGGCTCCGTAGCTGCTGGCCAGTGCTGCTGACCGGTGCTGCAGTGTGTGGCTAGTGGTTGGATATGCATGGACGCATGCTAAGTAAGCGTAAAACCATGTGAAACATTCAACCACCCCCCCCCTCCCCCCCCCCCCCCCCCCCCCCGACCATATTCAGCCAAGGGCCACGCTTATGTCATCAGGTGGCCTTTGGCTTCACAGTACCAGGTCAGCCTCATCCTCGGCAATCTGGCCCTGGCTAATAAAACAAATAATTTCAAGCACGCTCTTATTAAAGTCTCACTGTGCATTCTGAGAAAGCAGCCTGCAATTTATAAGTTACAAGCTGCTTCTCGGAATGATCAAAAATGTCTTTCCCTAAAAATCTATGTTAATAAATACACATGGGGTCTATACATGTGTTTTCCCCGTTTCTATGAGAAAACACTGTTACGGTAACATTGTCTTTAATAAATAAGAGCTATATATATATATTTTTTTTTATTTTATTTTAATTATTTTTTTGCTAGAACATGTTAAATCTCCTTACTATTTGAGTGTTAAATCTCCTTACTATTTGAGTGTTAAATCTCCTTACTATTTGAGAGTTATATGATAGCTTTTTGGTGCTGCGCAGAAATCGCGTTACTCCAATACCCGGCCATTCATGGCTAATGTAAATTTTCAAAATATTTAGTTGAGTGCTTAGGAAAAACTTCAAAGTTAATCAGCGAAGTCTTCGCAAACGATTTATTTTTTCACCGGAGGCTTTGATGGAATAGGCTGTTTGCAGTGGAAAGGTCACCGAATTCACAATTGAATTTCCTCCCTTCATCCCTGAGTTTTACACTCAGTCTTGAGTTACCAAAATAACAAGATGTCCTTAAGAGGCTCCTGGCTTTCTTCGGACCACACTTTTTGGGCTGGGGTCCTGAGGTCGGGGGGGGGATGGGGGGTACAGAACCATTCTAACACTAAAAGGATTCTGGGGTTATGTTACCATATCAACCATAAAAAGCTGGGTGATATTGGGATTCCAGTTAAATCTCCACCGAGGAATTTTATATACTTGTTTTGGCTTTGGAGGACCGAACGCATCGAGGTTATTACACCTTGTAAATGTAAAGGGACCACTCAGCTATTATATACATTAAAGTGCTTATAATGGCTACAGCGTTCCTTTTAGGGAACATTGTTTGGTTTTGCCTACTATTTAGTTTGCTTTTTATATATGAAAATAATAGGGGAAATAGTTTTTTTTTAAAAAAAGAAAATAGGCTTAAATGTAAGCGGTTTATAAGGTTCCCACCTAAAAAGCATAGCAAAACTCTGAAAATGAACTTGGCAACCATTGAAGAAAAAAAAATGTGCCCATAACCCCAGTACTCGCAGGGTTAATGTATCTGGCCAAGCACAGACTGACCAGGTTTCCCCCAAGGACAGGCTAGACCTGCTTTTACTAGAGGTGGCCTGGGAGGCAGGATAGATTTTGGATTATGGGGGATAATTTTTATTATTATGTATTGCTTTATATGGCGACATCATATTCCGTAGCGCTGTACAGTGGGTAGACAGGACATGACAAGTAGTGTATAACATAACAATTAGACTTACAGAACAACAGGTGAGGAGGGCCCTGCTCAAAGAGCTTACAATCTACACTATGTGCACCCATTTATACTTATCCTCAGCATTGTCCTAGTCACCTCTACGTGCAGGAGCAGGCTTTGGGCATAGCGGCTTCTTAGATAGAAGACCAGCCCTGAAAACAGAGGATTATTTATTTTACTTAAATGAAGACGTGCCTTTTGTCCTCCACCTTAGGGGTTGCTGCTGGTAATTTTAGGGGGGTCTCTTGCTGGGTTGCTCTATGTCTCAGGGCCTCGGTGAGATACATTAGGCAGCAGAAAGTATAGACAGACCGGGAAGAGGCCAAGTTTCCATATTTTCCCATAGGTCGTGCTGACACCACTGATTATACTTAACAGACCTGGCATAGCCGGCATCATCACATCACAGACTCATCAGAAGCTCAGTTGTGGAATATTAGGCTTGGTTGTTCACAATGCCAGGGGTCTGGTTCCCCACTTTTGCTAATATAGGAGAGAACCAGACCGTGCCCCCCTCCACCAGCTTAACACCCCATGCACAATCACGTATGGAACTATCAGACATGGCAACATGCTAGATGTTGTCTGAGCAGAGGGTGGTAATTAAGTGGAACAGCCTCCCTGCAGAAGTGGTAGAGGCCAACACAGTGATGGCCTTAATCACTGTATCTCGGTCTTAACATCAGGAAAAATGGGCAGACTGGATGGCTCTTATCTGCCGTCACATTCTGTGTTTTTTAGGTTTCTAGGGTGTTTCCAGCATTCATCACAACTGACTTCAAGTCTGACGGCAAAATATATCTATATATCTAATTTTTGTAAAGTTTATTCTTAATATCTAAAGATCAGCGATCTGCAATAAAGAATTCCGCCCCAACTTTACATGTTTTTTTCCCGGCCGTTCATATGACTTGCGGTCAACAGAGTTTGCCATCTGCACTTTGAAAAGGCTTATTTTTAGAACGGGGAGAGTGCTATTTAATATCCATGCTGGCGCGTATGATCTAACTGTCTGCTGATTCCCACTGAAGTCCTGTTTATATACCGTACACATGTCTCTACGTGCAGCGTGTTTTGTTTACAGAATGTTACACTAACAAACTGATAAACATGAAAAGCTGACTGCCTATTAACGGCTCATTCATTAGTCTGGCATTCATTCGATTTAATTCATTAAACAAGAAGTGAAGATCTACAAGACAAACAAGACGAATCAATGGCGCCATTCCGTTCCGCCAGCATAAATGTGCAGTCATACCTGACAACTGCCCTGGGCAAGCTTCCCACAGCTCTGCCTCTTTTGAGGGAGTGGCTTCATTAAGGGTGGGGCTACCCATGCATATTCATATTAATGATTGTTAAAATGTAACCCAATGTCGTACAATTACGTGAAGGGTTGTTTAAGTTGTGTTTAATGTTAAGAGGATAGGAGATGATCTACAGTATATGGATGGAATAAAAAATCTTTTATTTTATGACTGTGTGAGTTATCTTTCTTTTTTTAATGGATAATTCTGTTTCTTAGATATTTCAGTGCATATACATAAACACTTCATACAGACATCCTATGTCATAATGCATCTATCAACACAGATACATAAATGTACGCTGTATATGTAAAGGGGAGGAGAAGACAAGAAAGGGCTAAAGGGTTAACTCCAGGCCCGGTTTATATTAGTCCTCTGTCTTTCTCTCGGTGACACCATCTTGGTTGAAAACTGAAATGAACACAGTCGTTGAGTTCCAAACCTTATTTCAAGGGCAACTATGTTATTAGAAAAGGCTTTATCTTCATTTTATTATTGAGCAGCTTATCCGGCCGAGGCTGGATCTCTTCAGTACATCTCCTAAACAGGAGTAGGGTGTTTTGTTTATGCTTTCCTTTTGGGATTCTGGTAGCCCACTTATTCTTTCATCCCTTCTCACCCAACGTAAGGGCTGACATATCGGTATATATGATCCCCTGAAACCGGCACTGCTTCACATGAAATTCCATGCAATGTCATGAAGGCAGGAAGGTGTTAAAGGGACGGCATCCTGAGGCTAAAAATGCATTATTTTGTTTAAATAAAATCCTGAAACCTTTACCAGATCTTAGATCTACTCACTGACCCCCAGCCATAGAAGTGCCATGTAATATCACAATGCACATACATACATACATAGGTACATACATAGGCTTTATGCTATGGAACATACTGTACATAGGCGTATATGTTATTTACGTAGGACACATTGCTGTTCAGCCTGAGGCTTCATCGTGTAATCTAATAAAGTGTTGGGTCGTTTTAGGTAAAGATGTGCTTGGATCTTGCATTACATGCATTCTTTTCTATTCAGGTCCCCGCGATTAGGCTTCCATTATTCCTCGCATGAGCTCTGCATGTGTATTTTTAGAGTTGCCAGCTGGAAGACACAGACGTCGCGAGGTGTTGGTTGAGTTTTAAGATTTGCCTGGTGAATTGCTGGGTATTTCTCGTGATTTCGGAGCAGACAGCGGGGCCGGGTTAATAGAGGTGGGTAGATACGTGGGGTAACATGCAGGTGGCCCATCCTCACGTATTATTATGTCTGTACTGGAGAGAAAGAGGCACCACTCGAGTTCATTGATAAAGCCTTAAAGAAATATGCAACCACTGTTTGGATATCTTTTCTCCATTATTTTCAGAGTTGTTCAGTGCCAGATTAAGGGCATCCTCCGAATATGACATAATAATAATAATAATAAATAAATTTAATTAAAATAAATTCATTAAAATAAATGAAATCATTAATAAACATATTTATAAAACAATCATAAAACAGACTTTTATACATGGGATATGAGACTATGTAGCGAGTTTGTTTAGCTTGTACACTGGTGGAAGGTTGGGGAAACTGGAGAATGATAAGATGGCAACATTCTTTTTTAGAAGGAGAACAAAACTGGGAGTTAGGAATCTGACCTAGGATGGGACCACAGCAATCAACGACCTCAAATCCTGGAAGTCAGGGGGCTGAGAAGAAACACATGTCAGTGACCTTACAAGAAGACAATGGCCGTGCAGACAGCCTTTGGGGAGTTTTCTGTACTCCATTTCATTTATTGTTTTCTTAAATGTTACTTGCTACAATGCTAGGAGGAAACCTCTTATACAATGTTTATTCCTGTTCCTTGAATCACATAAGATCTCAAACTTGCAAAAATCAATAACGGGGACCTATATATCTTCGTTAATCAGAGGGGCACCAAGACGGTCATTATTATTCAGTTTAGCTAAACCTTCATCACAATTTCTTCTCCACCTTTAAAAGAATTTAGATGAACAGCAGCCATCAGGGCAGAAGGGATTAGGCGCATTATGTGAGATAGTATGCTCAAAACCGGACAAATACAGATGAACAATAGATTCTATTTCATTGACAATTTTAATGTTATTGCTAATTTTGGACAGAATTCACCCGGAGACTTTGGGGGGGGGGATATGCCGCTTCGCCGGGTCTCCAGGTCACGGCCTGAAATCTCCAGGTTGCGTGAGTGGCGTTTATACCATTTCCTGCCCTTAAAAATAGAAAGAGGTTGGGGCTCCGTCCGCAAGAGCGCGGCCTGTCTCTCACTGACATCATAGGCCATATCCACCTATGATGTTGGGAACCGGAACCTGGATGTTTCCATTTATGTGTATAAATATGACATAATACAATCCCATTCTCTTTTTTTTCTTGCATGTGGTAGGATTACTGCCCACAAAGCTTTTCCACCATCATTTTTTCACTCAATTGCAATTACTTTGATTTCTTTAACCTTTTCCAAAATACTTGATTAAACTTTTATTGTCAAATATTACTATAACTTGTATGATAATTCTTCCTGGTGTATCTGTTGCTTGAATAAATCACAATATCTAAAAAGCCCCTTAACCTGGGATGGAATCGTCTTCCAGACCCTGTAGAATGATCAGCTTCTAACCACGTGATTTCTGACACCGATGGGCTGTTTAATCAGACTTCTTCCATCTTTTGAACTAAGACATGATTTGCAATGAACCATCAGTGACTAATTTGTATTTGAAAAGGTTAAGGTCAAAGTAATCCTTTATCAGATGGTTCTCATTATGTACATTACAGTGAGCCTCAGCCTTAACCCCACTGGGCTTGACCAATATCCACTTTCTACTTGGATTCTCAGATTGTAGAAGTTAACACATTCTGCAAACAATTACTACACATTATAAGTTCAAAGTTATACCGGGGAACAATGGGGGGTTTGTAGGATGTTCCGATAATGGTAAAAGTGCTGCAATCACCATAGAAACCAATGGAATGTCCTTGCTGAACGCTCAACTTTTGCACATCATACATAACCGCTAATATTTCATAGAATGTGACGATAAGAATGTTGCTAATAACAATCGTAGCTGAGATGGTTTATAGCAAGGTCAAGATCTTCCTTGCCTGAGGTTTGTTTATTAAGGGGCAAGGACATCTCCAAGGAGGTAATTATTTGGTGTCAACCACGGAATTGTCAATTTAGGTATTCGGTACAACCAGTTTTGGATGTGTCACTTGAAAAGGGTGAGTTCCCTCTCAAGTATGTTCTATGGTGGTATATTCACTAAAGCTCCAGATACCTTGTAGCTAATACATAAAGATATTTATGTATTGGAAGATCTGAAAATTCACTATTTTTAAAAAAATGTAATTAGATACTGTTGAATGCATGATCCATGGGCTAAAAAAGGGATTCTCCTATTTAATCATCATGTTATTAAAGTAGCACTTGTTGGGCGGGGGTACAGTTGGAAAAAGGGATATAAGCTTTCTTGGCCTAAAAAATCATTTTACAAATAGTTTGAGAATCTGTAGGTGGAACATTATCATTTTTTTTTTAAAAGAAAAGGAAATAAAAAACCCACTTAAACTGCACATAAAGCAAAATATGTAATATTTTATCCATATGTTATATTTTAGGCCACAAGTAAGGGAATACTGGATTTGACATTAATATTTTTTTCTTTTAAATCATTATAATTTTAAAGTAATCCATCTTAATAAATTACAGTCTCTTTTGTTATTGGCATCCCACTCACCAAACAGAATAATTTCATTAAATCATGCTTTTTGTCACCTCAAGTCGACCTCCATTGGCCATGCCATTTCAAATAGCCATTGCAACAAAGAAAGAGGAGGTCAGATGTCCCTCTAGCCATCAAAGGAGATGCTGACCTACTGATCACAGTGAAGCCATGTATTCAGAGGGACCTGCCTCCTCTTGCCCCCAAAAAAGACAAATGTGTGGAAAAGCAAGAATGGTTTTAAAAAGTCTTCCTGAAAAGAAGACTGACCAATAGATTAGGTGGTGAAATGAGAGATGGTAACTTAAATCAGCTCCATCCCAGACAATGGGAGAATGAGGGCGAGTGTCCGTCTTGGAGTAGAAAAAAAACACAAATGGGTTTGATTCTCTTAGGTATGCGACCTTGATGAATGTTCTCTATTGTGATAACACCCAACCCCTCAGGGAGCCATTGTTTTAAAAATGCCAAACTGACTCTTCTTCTTATGTCATCTGGGGTCCTTGCTAAAAACTGCTTACATTTCAAATATTCCAAGGATTAACCCATTTTAAAAAAAATAATTTAATGTAGAACAGTGCTCTGGAAGATAAAGCGTTAACAACTCCCTTTTTGTTTTAAAAATACTGCAATAGAATAATTAAATATAAGGTTGACTTTTGAAGATTTATCGAGGGTGTGTGGGCAAGCAATTTATATTCTATGGCTGAACTTTTATATGAGCCATATGATATGGATATCCTCAGTGCCATATCTACAGTATCTTTGATAGCCTTACCCAGGGCAGCGCCAGCAGGCCCCCCCGTCCGCCTTGCGTGGCGCCAGACACCATCCTCCATATTGTTAGTGGGCCTGCAAGAGGATTATTGATCCCTTTTAACTGGCTTGTTAAACAGTGATGCTGTAGGAAGCCTGATTACCCAAGATGGCGATAGGCTGCCTGTATTGTAGCAGGCCTAGTCCTAGTTGGTCTAGGCTAGAATACACCACTGGCTGCCCTAGATAAGTCCACCTTAGACAGGCCCTTTGTGAACAATTTTGGACCTGCTTGGGGGCTTGATAAGTTTCACATGGGCCGGACCCCCCCTCCCAAAGTACATTACTGGCCCTGGTGCACATCCACAAAATGGCGGAGCTTCCGGGCACACCTTCTCCCCTGTTCCTCCAATTAGGTCCTATGGCTCCACCTTTTTGTAGAAGTGGCGAATAATGCAGATAGATTTGTGGATAACGAAAGGTGATCATTTATCTGGAAAGAGCCTCTGGTAGCCATGCTCTGGATAAGGACGGTGTCACCATAGGCCTAGTCAGCCTAGGCCAAGATATAGCCCTGGAATCCAGGTTGTTTTACCTTTTCGGAATATGCATCTGCTTAGAGTTACCAATCATATTAGCGTCCTCGGAAGAAGGAAAAGACAAACACCCGCTTCCAAAAGTTTGATTCAAACGTTTCATATAAAACCCCTGTTTTGTTATTTTGTGGATGTGGTCTACGTGTTACATTTCTTAACTTGTGAGTAATTAAATACAATTACAGCCCGTTGAGAGATGGATTTATTGGCACAGGCGTGTGTGTGGTGCTACATTCACTGGAAACCGTCTTCAGAAATATGTTTCTAATCTATATTGAAATTCTGTCTTTATGTTTTAAACTTTTACAGTTTGGTTAAAAAAATAGGTTATTGCACACATGCCGGTCTGTCAGTTAAACTGCTGACGATCCCACAAGCAGGTGCTTTCTTTCTTTGAATAAAATAAATGAGGTCATAGATATACCAGTTGCCGCTCTTGAAAGACAGGAAGTCACAAAGGTGAGGTCATGCTCTGGCACATTATTCAAATCAGAAGATGTGTGTTTCAGCGTGAAAATCAGAGGCCGCGCTCCATGTGTATGTGAGTTAAAACATACAGCTCTGGAGTGGAGCAACACAACCGGCCGGGGTCAAAGGATAAAGCCCTCGAGGGAAGCGTTCTGCCCTTCTACCCCACATAAAGACTCAACCCACTTTAGGAAACGGTTATGGTCTGGAATAATTCCTTTTTGGAATTTTTGTTTTGTACATTTCCATACGGACATTTATAACCATTCTTTTTGAAAAAATATTTTATATAATCTTTCATTTAATAAGTAATAAGCCATTTTTTTAAAAACAAAAAAAGTGTTAATGCGCACAATACAATACTGTCCAAGGCACCCGTAAGCAGATCAGTATCCACTCATGATATAAATTCTACCTGAACTCATTGTGAGGAATGATTAATGTAATTTTGTGGAATTTTAAGTTAAATATGCAAAAATAAACTTTCCAGTGTCAGACCAGTCATCCAACTGGTTAATTTTCTATCTTTGAATCTGGTTCCCTTTCTATAGGAATTACAAGCCTTATTGCCCCATGTGACCACAATATGGTCTGTCTGTAGACTATTGTTCTTATTATATCATGACCTTAATTATACTGTAAGTTGTAAAGTGCTTAAAACCTATCTGAGTCCCAAGTATATAAATAATATATATATATATATATATATTATTATATATATCCATATAATAATTATATATATATTACATATATATATTATAATATTCCATAATATATATATATATATATATATACACTGTCAGAGTTAGAATCTGTGCATGAGACAGGCGTGTGAAATCTACTCATGGTATTAGCAGGAATTATCAGATCATTTTATTAAATCTTATAATGTGTATATATAATATATAACATATTTTTTTTAGCTTTTTACAATGGGAAGAATAAAACTGTCTATGTATCTCCTATTGTTCTGATAATGCTGCTTGTACAATGACAAACCAGATCCCTGCTCTCCCTGTCTCCTGTCTCCAAGCCTACAGTAGTAAAAAGTGGCTATATAATATGTCTCTGCGCATGCCGGTTTAACCAGCACCATGTTTGATCCTCCTGCCATGGACACGCCGCAGACTGTTAAATATGCAGCGGAAAGACTTGTTTGTGCCGTTGACACCTTCCTCCCAAATGTCTTTAGGCAAGGTAGTCTTAAAACGTTCTGGCTCGGGAGACAAGTAATCACACACACTTACACACGCTTACTCTAATACACCCCTGCAAGGGGTCCGGCCCAAGTTGGACTGGCCCTGTTGGAAGAATTTGGACCAGCTAAGGGAGGGAAGAAACCTCCAGGGAGCCTACAGAGGAATTTGTTATTAACCTCTCCATACCTATATATGGCATTGCTTAATTATCTTTCTGGGTCACATGATCACTGCAGTGGTGACGTGCATTAACGCCATTAGGGGTTAATGCTTCCATCATAATTCCCCTTTTGGTAACATTCTACCTGCACCTTAACAGCCATGTGGTTACCTACTTTGTTCTACGTGCCTGAATCTCCCAGTTCTCATTGAGTTGTTTGCATACTGGTAAAATACCAGCGGCGGTTATATTTTTCTTTGTTTGGCCCTCTAATGTGCCGTGTAATTATTACTATTCTTGCTTGGTCAATCGGTGCCTTTATTCCTGCTCATACACGCCTAGATAATACTATTTTTTCCTTGCAAATGAAGGATATAAGCAAATACTGAGCAAACCCAAGGTCAGAATGTACTTTGAGGGACACAATGCAAGGATCATTCATGCAAATGTTTGTTCCAAACAACCATATTTTAATGTGACTCATTTTCTTGAGTGCATATGAAAAAGCTCCAATTTCACAGGGCTTAGGGAAACCATTCATAAACCCCCGGTCCCAGCCTTTGTTTTGATCTCGCCTTTCGTCGATGGTGTAACAGATTCAGTATGCTTAGGGTAAGCATGAACGTGCGCTCCTGAATTCAGATCAGGATTGTGTTTTAGATGCTCGCAGTGACACAAGTGTATCGTTTTTCAGTTGCTATCAGTTTAATAGGAAAGAGGAAAAACATTCACTTCCTTTCATATTATCTCATAAGTTAAGATAGTTCCATATTTCATTTGGTTAAGTGCTTACATTTCATATGTGCTTAAAAAAATTAACTAATTGGTTAAACGCCGATGGAAATAATCAATTTTGTGCATGCCTTTGTTTTCAATGCATTGAGATATTAAACCAATAAGAACATGGGAAGAGAGATCACATGCGACATTAACCAATTCATGTTTCTGATTCTCTTTGACAATATTTTGTGTTACAAATTGGGATCAGAGTTTTCTTCCTTTGAGTAAATGTGCAAACCAATTTTAAGTGCATTAAATCTGCTTTACCAAATGTCCTATATTCATATATGCAGTGGATAGAGCGCTATGAAGAACTGAAAGCCACCAAGCTCTTCGGCAGACACTTTCGTGTTAAAAGTTGACGAAGTTTCCACTGAAGCCTGAAAGCCATAGATCCAGCAAGCCGTGGAAATATTTTCTCATGTATAGAATATCCAAAAGTAACAGAAGGTTTTTTCTATTTCTGGAGCAAGCTGAGCCGAGCTGACCTGGGGCGTTGCGTGTGTATATGGACAGGATTACTTCTTGTTTAGTTATGTATATGGGGCGGACGTATCTTGGCTGGGATGTATGACTTGCATTCTTCAGTTCTAGAATGAAGGCTTTGCTAAAGTTCACGCAAGCAGTAGAATGCGGAATGAATGGTGTCCTCTGATAACTGAGCTGGGGCTACCAAAGGTAGATGTTGGACAGATACTGACCCAGGACCTTTAATAAGGACCCGGAACACGAGTTGAATTTTTTTTTTAATAAAAACACTAAAAAATGAGAGAATTCACTATAATGGATAAACCCGAGACTCTTTGTCCTTGGGTTTAAGAACATACTATGCAGCAAACACTTGTGAAAAGGCTTGGAGGCCCGCGCTACCCTGGCCTTCTGGGGGGTGACTATATCAAGGAATAGCCCCCTGCTGTCATTCTTTTAGGATTGCATAGAATTGGGAACTGAGCCCAGGAAATCCCGAAAGCATAGACTGAATTCATCCAAAATTACCGGCAGTGGCACAGGTCAATGAATAATGGTAGATTAAGGGCGTATTTGTTTTTGGGGCCGGTCATATAGAATACCGAGGCCATGGTTGATACCAGGACCACATGCCGCACATAAAGAGTGTTACACAGGGGCTGCTATAGTCCGCAAGAGCAGCAAAAAAGTGCTATATATATATACAGTATATATATTGCTCCGAGATGACAGTATTGGTTTAATTGTGCCCAGGGGTAGAATTGGGGGGATATGTAACTATGTTCTTTGATTTGTAAGATGGGGCCCTTATCTTTTTTTTGCTTAGATACCCTAACATCCTAAAAGTGCCCCACAATACTGTCAGTCCCAGAGAAAGCAAGCGATACACAGAATTAATAAATCCACGTATAAATAGAACTTTACCCGGGACACATTTTGCACAACCCTTTCAGTGCCTGAGGGGTGAATGAGCAATGTACTCACAGGTACACTAAGGGTTAAGATGGGCACACAGGATCCTTCAATAAGATCCATTTGGTCGAAGCGTGTTATTTCCACGCGTTCATTTACACAGCACACCTCCGCTTATGGCCAACAGCCCCCCCCCTGTATGTTCTGCTGAGCAGGAGACCTGAGGCTTCCTAGTAAGCGAGTTCTTCTCCCCCGCAGCGCTTGTCACCAGGAAGATGGAATGCGTCTTCTCCTCAGACTGTAATCTTTCACCGTGAACTTCTCATGTTTTCTTTCACAGGCCATTCATCCGTTCTGTTTACAATTTCCCACAATATCCAACCCTTTTAAAAATGTTCTCTAACCAAAGCCCGTAAAGATGAAGAAAAATCAACAGCGGCATTTCGCTATGTAGAGATCACCCTCAATGATCCCGAATAACATCAATATTAACACTAAACATTTAAAAAAATATATACATTATATCCATTTTCTTTGTGGCAATTGAAGAAAGAGATGGAGTCTTTAGGCTAAGCTGATATCTTTTAATGGTCCAGAGGTCTCTTCGTTCATTTGAAGCTCACGTGTCTCTACTACACTTTTTGTTCATTCGCATGAAGTCCCAAAACGAAGTAGCCTCTCTGTGTTCTCTACTTCTTTATTTTTCTTTCTTCTCCCAGTGATCTGCCGCCTTACCCTGTCCTCCTGGAGCACTTTTGTTTTCACAGGACAGCTAGCTTGGTCTTGTAAAAGTTCTCATCTGCTAGAGCAGACTTGCTTGGGATCATGAAGTAGAAAAGGTTATGCGCCTCCTGACACCACAAGTCAAATGGGTAACGTTGGTTTTTGTTTTCCATGACTGAAGCGGCTCCTTTTAAATTACCAGTAAATGCTAATTATTCTTTCAGACCTGAGCTTCCTGGCTTAGTCTTTTTCTTTTGCTTTACAGCTGAAATTCCATCACCCCCACCTGGATAAAACGTATTCATGCCGGATACAGCATACAGATTTAAAACAGAATTTGGGAACCTTGGCTGGAGGACATCCTTTCAATCGGTAAACGTGGCATTGCTCTGAAACACCATAGATACATTTCAAGGAATTACTACTTAACCGGTTGTCCGCTAGGGAGTTCGACACTCGATTCCCACTGGAGGTCCCCACTTAGGTGAGTTTCCCAACACTAACTTTCTGAAAGAAACATCACCTAATTATACGAGTAAACTAAATGCATGAATTGACCGGTATAATGATTTATTTCAGCATTTATAACAAATGTAGGTAGTCACACAAGATATAGATGAGACATTCTGAGAGGTATGGGATATGAACAGCATATAACACAAGTCGTCAGTGACGTATCAGGGCCTGGTCGCCCGGCCGCCATCTTGCATATTGAGTGCCAGGTTATGACAGTGTCTTCTGGCACACTGTATTTTAAGGATGTGTGACGTGGAATCGGTCCACAGTCCTCCATGGTGTATATGGTCCAGTTACAGTTGAGTTCCCCCACTTGGCCATGGAGCAGCGGCCATCCACTTCCAGGAGGGACCTTCTCACTTCATTCGCCAGCACCATCCATTCTCACATATAAAAATATGCTTCATATACACCAGGGATGCGCTAAGGGGGGTGCCGTAGGTAAATGGCACCAACACGCCCCAGTAACCAAGGTGCCCAGTGGGGGTCATGTAACATGCGTCATTCGTCATTAGTATAATGGTAGCAGCTCACGCAGGGAGTACCCGCTGCAGTGAAGACGAGACTCTGTGTGAGGTAAGAGGGAGAAAGAGGAGAGCTGCGAAAAGAGAGTGTGTGCATATGTATACAAGTGTAAGTGTAAGGAATTAAAGCGAGTGAGTGTGGGTTAGTGTATAGTGTTATCATGAGTTTTTGTCAGTATTTTGTGCAGGCCTGTTATTCTGAAAGCACAATTTATTATCACGGTATAAGTTATTTGACCGCATTACTGATAACGCCTGGAACATTTGTTGCAATAGAGCGCTATGTATAGAAAGTTTTCAAGTAAATTATTAAATTAGTTCACATTTATCATTTCGGTGCAGGAGATGCAGAACTGAATATTTAAAGGTATAAAACATTTATAGAAAAATACTACTATTGCTCTACTTTTGCACCTTTTATAAATAAATCCCAATGGTTCTATGATGCAATAGCTTTTCACATTAAAAATAGTCGTCTATCTACATATACTGTAGAACAATATTTGTACACAAAAAGTATACTATTATTAGTTCCAAAAATGTTTATTTCAGCACCGATAATAATTGCCATTGAAGTCTTGTTATAGAATTGCAGATGTTTTTTTTGTCAGTAGACAAATATAAAATAAATGTTAAATATCACAATGATAAAATATTCAGCTTGACGGTAATAAATAGAGACACAGGTGAAATTATTGTAACGCAACACTGGTCACCCGCAACCTACATTTATTTACATAGAGTAACTGACACAAGGCAACAGGTGTTTCGTATTTAAGCTGGAAATAAAATGATACAAAGTTCTAAGCCTCAATTAACCGTCAAAAGAAGATGTTATGAAAACACTTTAACGAAAGAAAAAAAATCTCTTTATCCAGAGATCCTGCTCTCCCACACACAAACTAGTGCGACCGCGGTGAATTCCTTGAGCGCCTCGGCGTGCCAGCCAGAATCCGGTGTGCTGCTCTGTTTCACATTTAACCAGGTACAAGCAAAACCCCCAAACATTTCACAAGTGCCTGAACATTTAAAAAAAAATAATAATTTCATGGTTAAATAACTCTGTATAGCTTAGCTATGTGGGGCGAGGTTAAAGAAATATTATTTAAAAGGTAGGCAGTTTAATGAGCTCCAAAGGAGTTCAATGTGGATTTTGGCTTTTGTTTTAATCATTTTGCCCCTTTTTGGAGGCAGCTGTTTTTTGTTTTGTTGTGTTTGGCATAGTCAGCTGAATTCATTTCAAACACGGAAACATCTGCTTACGTTCATGCCCCGGCAGAGAATCACGCGGGCGCCATTGGTATTTTAACAACAGTGTTTGTGGGTAACGAGTATACCTGGTAACGCTCCAGATTTGCCCCGGAGTCTCTGGGTAAGCGCTGCTTCCCACCCGGGTCTCTGGGTCAGTTCCTTCTTTCTCAGGGCAGGGGAGCAGTCTGTGACCATGCCCATTTCCCGCCCCTACATGCAGCTAGCCACGCCCATATACAAAGCCACTCCCCTGAGTGGCAGGCAGTTTACCCAGGGGGGGTTCCCGGGTATGATAAGTAGGTCTGCTCTGTGTGTTAATATTCAATAATGCTTCTCAACTAACAACATTCAGATACATATTCCTGAAGTAATCCCAACCTCTCACTGTACAAAAATTAGCGAGTCGGTATAATCTAATAATTATGGCCCATACAGATTTTTAGATCAGATTTAACCCTTTCATGTTTTACCCCTACTATTTACCATTTCCGATACTCCTAAAAAAATGTTCCAAGTTGATATGATAACATATATAACTTCATATACACTTTAAGTACCTAGGTAACCCGTTTGGCACAAAGACTTATAGCACCCGCCATGTCTGTGTTTTCACGCAATAGTATCTGCAAGATGAACATTTGTCATAAATGCAGCATGGAAAAATAGGGAATATTTCAGCGGCCCGGGAGTCACGCCGGTCCCATTTTGTGTGGTGTTCCTTGAAAAGTTTAGCTCTTGGCCTAATCTGCTTTTAATAGAATCATGCGCTTTGTAAATGAGTCAACAGACACCTATGACATCATCATGAGATCATAACGAGAGAATTCCCTCTAATTGAGTAAGGGGGATAAAAAGGAGAAAAAAAAACCCTATACGAAACATATAAAGTAAATGAAAACTCCTTCACTGCCAATCATGTGCCAGGTTTACCAGATGGAAGTCAATGGATTCTGTCAATGGAATACATGTGATGGCGGCTGCTTAAAAGGAGGGCTAATGAGCATGTGCAAGAAGTGTACACAGTAGTGCTTCCTGCTGTCAGGAAAAGCAGCTGGGAGAGGGTTAAATGAGACAGAAGTCCCATTTTCTGATGTGAAAATAGAGCCGGAGTGGACCTTCTATGTCCATCCCAGGAAGACTTATAATATGCCTCGAAGTGGAGCTGCCACCCTAATACCCCTGCTGCCAAATCGCCCCATGTCATAAAAACGAGCAGTTAAGTGTAAGACCCTTGTCACGTTTTGTGCCTCTGTTAGTACCCGCGGGATTTATTATAGTGATTATAATTAACCGGTAGAACATGGTCATATAGAATACCATAATGAGAACGTTGTTCACTTATACCAGATACAACCGGTTCCGATACAAACATTGCAAATAAATGACCATATGGAAGCCATCGTGGAAACAAAACTAATTGTTAAATTGCTCCCAGTTGTCAGTTAATGTTTAGCTCACCTTCGCTCCACGAGGAGCTGCCGGGATTCACCTGACCGAAAGTGAAAGATCCAGCTGAACGAGGACTTTCGATCTATGAACTAGCATCTAATTTTTTTTTTGCTTACGTTTAGCAGAAAACTTCCTCAAAGTAAAGGAGAAAACAAGGACAAGAAGCGAAAACATGTTTAATATTAGTGGCTTTTATTTTTTATGACTTCATTTATTATGTTAAATAATGAGCTCAAAAGCAATATTTATATATCGTAGGATTGTTGGATTGTTTACGGGATGTGTCGCTGTGTTTTAGAATGTGGTGTTAGTGTGTCTGTACGTGTTGTGAGATGTGGTATGGACATCGATATTCTTAAATACAGCGCGGGCGCATATTAATATCATAGGGAGTAGGAAGGGGGTGCCCAGATGTGCCCCGTGCTATGAATGTAGTGATTTCTAAAAATACGAGCATTACACAGATAATCGTGAGTTAACCATTAACTCGGAAGTTAATTTTTACTCTTAAGTGTGCCCTAGGCTGCTGCACCCCGCGTAATGGCCACAGACTGTCACTCCTGAACTGGGAAATTGATGTCAAGAGCAGGTTTCAACACATTATGTCACATACTCCTGCCGTGGCCCTTGATATTAAAATAATGGTATGATTCAAGTAAAAAAAAAATGTATATATATATTAATTTATTTATTTATTTATTTATTTTTACTTGAATTACTTTTAATTTGAACAAAGGCCCTAATTCTAAACAGAATTCTAAACAATGAGTATGAAAAAGTTTTTCTGGCACATAAGCTTTTAGTACTTTTTTTACTATCACGTTACACTGTTACCATCACTACCATCTTTACAGAACGCAGTTTATTGAAGGGGATCTGTGAAAGGTAAAGTAATTTACTAAAACCACCCATTGCTTGGGGTTTTTTTGGTACTCAGTGTCATCATTTCAGAGATATTTAGCTGAGAAGCTGACATTGGCGAAATGTGGTAACAAAAAAACTTATTCAATGTCCTCTCCTGAAGTTCTCTCACTTCTTCTCACCCAACATCTACAAAGGCCATCAGAACCCAAAGGGGGGACTCTCTAAAAATGTTTTATTGCATGTATCTTATTTCAAAAATATTGTGCTGTTTTTATAAAAGTTCTAGTTTTTCCCTAATATAATGGTTTTTTTTACACATTTCTATGCGTTCTCTCTCTGTTATCGTAGCCCAATCTGCTAGACAAACACCCTGACTTCTTATCATACTATGGCTGTGAACAACAGAATGGTTGAGTCTTAATGACCCAGCTAGACTCCCTGATTAATGGAGGTCTATGGAGGAACAGACTTCATTAGCATTGCCATAAAGCATCAGCTCAGTGTGGTGATTGACCAGGAAAAAGTCACCTAAGATATCACATGACTGACAACAATGGCCACCTCCAGGTCTGAAGAAAGGGAAGTTTATTAGACCGTAAGGAGGGAAAATAAAGTTTTTGTCAACACTAAGCTACATTATTGTATACAACGCTGGGGTTTATGATGAAGGGGAAAAATGTCCTCTTTAACGAAAGGGAGAGATACTAATGGGGAGGAATAACTATGCAGATCCACTGAACAAGAAGCTAAAATGGGTGCTTGTATGGTAAACATGTTAGATATGATATTTGGGAAAGATCCACTTTAACAAACCTTGCGACGGGCTCATTTTGAGCACAAAGCATGCATTTCACATAAAACCAATGACTTTTTGCCGTCTTACCATTGCCCATTTGTACTGCGACAAATTGTTATTTACATTTTGTGAACTGGGCTTCCTTCCTCGTTGTTTAACCAGAGAAGGCAATTTATTTTCCCTTGATTCCCTTAGAATCCCTTGATTCTAACTTCAGCTCAGGGGCAGGAGCGGGTTTTCCTAACGTCCACACGATAGTAATTAGGTTAAGTCGAGGAGTTAATATTTTGTTTTTAGAATTCTCCCCAGAATGTACATTCCGTTCTGCGTTACATAATTAATCAACGTATGTTTGCTGCCATCCTAGGTAACCGGTTGGAGAATGAGCAGGAATGAGACATCTGATCCTAAAGTTCCAAATATTCTCCTAAATGCCCCTTTGGGTGGTCTCGAGGCAGACAATGGACCTCTTTGGTTGTGTGCTTTATACAATATGCAAGGTCAGCTTAACTATTATAAACCACGCCGTAAGATAATAACGGTAACTTTACACCTTTACCCAACAAAATAATAATATGACCATATTAGGAGGTGAAATGTTTTTTTTTTCTCCGACAGTTTATTTTTAAAAACATTTGTGATTCATCTAATTTAATTACAGAACTATCAAAAGCTACATGTTGATCCTCAGGGCTATCCTGTGAAGACATATCAATTAGATTGACTTAAAATAATTCAACAGATATACTGTTTTCTTGGTTTGTAAAAAAAACCCCAAAATTCATCATTCTGCATTGAACACTAGAGAGAAGGAGAACGCACAGAAGTTAAGTCAATAAGATGCCAGATGTGAGATGAAACATTTTATTTCACCAACGTAAAGGTGCTCTTCCACTTGTAGCATTAAAAACATCCCTCCCGGGACTGAGAGGGTGGTGGTTAAGTGGAACAGCCTCTAAGCAGAAGTTGCGGAGGTCAATGTATTGAAGGAATTTAAACATGAATGGGATAGACATATGGCTCCTGAATCTAAGATGAGACCAACGACTGGTTAAAGTCTGTAAAGTCTTTACATCAGCATGGTTGATCGGAGAAGACGGGCTGAATGGGTCTAATCAGTCAAAGTCTAGGTTTCCATGTTTCTGAGTCAAATTTTGCCTTTTAGTTAACATTTTTTCTTTCTCTATTGTCTCATCTATCCGTCCTTGTCTCCACGAACCCGAATTCATGTATAAGTTCATTAAGACTGAAGTTAATAATTAAGCCATAACTGTACATACACACACACACGGAGCTTAATTAATAACTCACGCCGTTTGGTGGATCATGGTGGTTGCTCATGTATAACACGCTTCAAAAACGTTCACATGCATGAAATGACTGAAGAGTTCACTCCACCGACTTATCTTTATGATAATCTCACCTCACTTCATTGAAGAAATTAGCTTGCATGAACAGTATCGTATATTAAGGTTACTTAGCCATTGCTTAAAGGTTGACTTGCTTGGAGTGGAACTCGGGCGTTGCTTAAGGATACAAGCAGATGAGTAGATCCGTCCACCACCACCGACATTCCAACCCTTTCTTGGCTATACCTTTTTGTAGTTACCAATATAACTTATTCTTACACTGTTATGGAGTAAAGAGTCCTTTCTCCCATAAAAGATGAATGAATGTGCCTTTCAGGTACTCAGAAGATGTACCCACTGCAGATACCCCACATGATGATCGGGCATGCAGAACGATATCATTTCTTATCTTGAGGCTTTAACCTTCTGCGGAGTAGAACCCCTAGGGGGGGTGTTTATTCTGGGGTCAGGTATAATGATAAGCCAAACTTGAATCGTTTCCAGATGTGCAGAAATGGTCCAGCTCAAGACGGCTTTGTCAATAATCAATTTGTAAATCGAGAAAACACCAGCAGATAAAGCAAAACCCTCTCGAAATTCACAAAGCAATTCCAATACATTTACTTTTATTATGAGGTTACTGAGAATAGGATTATCTAATTCTAAAAAAAAATCATTTTTCATCAATGTTGCCAAAATGAGCTCTTTATCATGTCGCGTCATACTCAAAGTGCTTACAAGGCCTAGGGATAATTTGTCCTTGATTGAACAATGAAAGGGACCATGCGTTGGCTACATTTGTGATACTTGCCCTGACCCAACAAACCTGCTGAATATGATCTTAGAAAATGATCAGGCAAAAGCAATTCTCCGCATGTGTTGCCGTGGAGTTACCATGTCAGTTGAAAGAATTTAATATTCTTCCCCTTCGGTTGTTACGTTATTACCCCAGCCTCAAGCTTCTCGGGGGGTACTGGCAGATTCTCGGCATCACGCGGTTTGCGGCTGACTCCTCCTGACAAGCCCCCTTGCTGGCTTTCTGCCCACTCATGGTTTGTAACAGTGTAGCGGCGCAAGTGCGTTAAATAAGAAATATCTGATTATTCATTCAGTCAACGGAGGACAGGAGAGACCCGGCAAGGTCTGTCTAGACTCTGCCGGGATCAGCGATCATGCATTATGATCAGCCTTGCATGCTGATCACAGTGTGATTAGTGCAGTTCAATGTGTCTCCCTCTTCCCGCAAAGGTAAAAAGTAAAAAAATAAAATATTTTTCTACTGAAATATAAACAAAAATAAAAAATAGCATCAATACAAATATAAATAAACAATACAGTGAGCTTAATGCTGTCATTGCGACCTGATTTGCATATAAAAGATGTATTGTGCAAATAAATAATATTGCCATTTAATGTACTGCATGTTAAAACGTTCTAGAAATACTCCCCTATAGGGTACAGTGTAAGGGATGAATGTGTGGTGGCCTCTCCCGTCTTATGGCCATATGATATACCGTCGTACGCTATGCGTTGGTTTTAGGTCCTAGAGGTCGCCTGTGTGTTTCTTTGCATCTTTGTATGTTTTTTCTTTCAGGCTTGACTCACCGTATCCCTCTTTCTAGAGTTGCCAGTCTTTGTATTTACCGGAATCTAAGACGAGAGCAAGGACTTGGTCTTCACATCAAGAAAACGGGCAGTCTAGATGACCCAATGGTTCTTATCCGCCATCGTATTCCATGTCTCCGAGTCTCGGGTGCCGTTTTTTCCTTCGCTTCCCCATTTCTTGCCTTTTTCAGCTTGAACTCAGCACAAAGAGAACCCAAACATCCTGTCAACCCATTTTATAAGCGTCACTACATATTATTATTATTTTTGAGGAACAGCGCATTCCAAATGCCTTCCCTTTCAACTGCGTGACAGATATCGTTGCTTTAACTCCGTATCACAGTCGAAAGCATCTCAATTGCAGTAAAAATAAATAGTTTTCACCAGGTATAAAGTTTTGTCTAGGCCACGGTCTCATCGTTTCATCGTCATACATGTAACAACTGCCTTGAGCATGTCACGCGGATTACACGGCACGCTTAATGGTGCGGAAGCGCCATATCTGCTGGCGTATCTCTAGGAAACCCCCTTCGGCACCGGACGTTGGAAATCCTTTTCATTATAATTAATGAGATTACTCCGTACCTTGCCCCGGTGCACCTTTATTCGTGAATTTTTTTTTAATTATTATTTTATTATTATTATTTCCTTTATACCAAAAAAAGAAAAGCTAAATGATTTGCAAGGAAGGAGTTAATTGCCATGGGCTATTTTTTTTTGTTTTATAATAGGAGCGATTTTCTCTGGTAATAACACTAAAGCTCGTTAAACCTTTGCTCTGATATCGTCTTACAGGAGAGGGAATTTCATTTAAACTAAAATACAGATTGTTCCAATGAGGGGAAAGGGCTGTATAGAACGCAATCAATGCAACCGCCGTCCAGTTCAAAGGATTTGGCAGCAAAAGGTCACTTTAACTGTTTATTTTTTCAGCTGATGCACAAATAAAAGTCCTTTTTTTTTGTAACGTCGGACGTGGGATGATAACCAAATGCTCTTGGCGTTAAGTATGTTATTGACTTTCTAATTGACTATGATGATGGACACGATGCTGGTAGAAATCCTTCAGCGGGGCTCTTGCTAACTTATCGTACCCACGTATGATGGTGTTGAGCCAGGCCACAATATCATACGAGATTATTTGAGCTATGAATGTGACGGGCTCCAGGGACGGACTGACTTGGTGGCCCTGGCGCTTTAAGGCCAGCGGCCACCAAATGACATAAGTGTGGCTGCGTGGTACCTTCATATGAAGCCGGCGGCCGGCAGACTCCAGCACCTGACCTGGCACTGGAACGTCAAATCAGATGGGGTATGGGGCACTGTTGGCATACTTGGGCCAAAAAAAAACCACAAAAAAATCCCATGTGGGATAGTAGGAAGGATGATTTCATTTGATTTTTTTTAAATGTTGTTCTCTTTTATTTAGAAAAATTGAAAAAATCTCTACTGTGTAACTTAGTAAAACCAGATCAATATTGGGGGGATATTTTTGTACTTTTACCAAAAAAAAAAGTTCTTGGCAGCGATAGAAAGAAAAATCATCAAGATAAAAGTATTGTGTCTGGTTAAAAAAAAACAACTCTGAATTTGAGCTGATTTTGTTAAAAGACATTTCCAAGTCATTAAAGACGAGGTTTAAAACACAATACTGCGCTTGTTCCACTCTCCATTAAGAAAACCCGTCAGTCAGCGCAAAGAATGTTAAATACGTTCCTGTCTTTCGCATTTCAGGGTTCACATGTCGACTATACGTTAAAAGGGAACGTCGCCACAAATAGTGCAGGATTAGCTGTAATATAAATTAGGGAATTTTTTCGGGTTGTTCTGCTACCATTTTTAGCACTGGTTTTGCTGATCTGTTGTCAGTTGCAGCCAACCTTTACAGAAACATAGAATCTGACGGCAGATAAACCATTCCGCTCATCTAATCTGTTCGTTTTTTCCTTTAATCAGCCCTTGGTCTCCTCTTCAATTCAGGATAGCCCTATGCCTGTCCAATGTATGTTTAAAATTCCCTGTATTAACCCCTATCACTTCTGCTGGGAGGTTGTTCCACTTATCTACCACCCTCTATATAAAGTAAAGCATTTTTTTAACCCCTTAATGACAAAGGCCGTACATGTACGGGCTCAAAATGCATTGTTTTCAACGGGTTTAGGGACCGCCCATTGTCCTCTAGGGGTTAAAAATACAAGTTTGCACCAGATATTTTCTGGGCTGATGCAAACAACACAATGCCTCAAAACCAGCCGGCACGACGCTATAAGCCATAAGTGTCTAAGCCACGAAGCCATAAGTGTCTAAGCAGGGCCAAACCAAACGGAGAAATTGTAAGCAGTGCCAATAACATACACAGAAGTAAAAATCTTCAAAGCTTTTTTATTTTTTTTTACCATAAAAATGTGTGATAGTAAGTTTTATAGCCCACACGTACAGCTTGTCCGGCATGGGTCTTACTCATAATTCATATCAAATAATGAGCCGAATGAAGCCCGGGATTTGGTTCAATCCAGGCTTGAGCCTTTGGTAGTTTGCCTGGCTGAGACCGGCTCAACTGTGATCTAAAATGACCCGTAGCGTACACTATATAGAAATTCAATCGGTAATCTCAGAATGTCTTACTTGTTTCAATCGTTGGAAATTAACTTTTTTTATACACGAAGATTTACCCAAACATTCTGTGCTTTTAGTTAATTTCAGATGTTTGGGCTAGGCTAGGCTCTGGCTTCGTTCTCCACCAAATAATCAACAAATTGCTAGCTTACCTTCACAGTTTCCACCATTCAGTCCATTTATAGAACAACGCTCTGTCTCAGATTAAGCAAAATGTGAACCTAACAGGAAATTAAGTGCCCGTTAGGTCAGGAAATTCACTCAAGTGGTAAAGCCAGTGGAATTCCACAACAATTTACATACTAGAGTACAGAATACAAAGTATCTCACGAGATAATAATTTAATTTCACAGATCCAAAACACTAAGTATAAATCCTACTGACTATATATGTATGTATATATATATATATATATATATATATAAAACATGTAATAAATAACAATATTTATTATTAAGAAAAAGCCCACAGAATACAAAGTATCTCACGAGATAATAATTTCATTTCTCAGATGCAAAACAGTAAGTATAAATCCTACTGACTATATGTATATATATATATAAAACATGTATAAATAATAATATTTATTATTAAAAAAAAATGCCATAATTAAGGTCAGTTTTTAAAGAGATTTTAAATGATGTCTATGCCCTCCAGCACTGGGAGAAATCTCAATGTATTATTCCTGGTGAAACATTTTTATGTTAAATAAATAAAATAAGTAAAGAAGCCGACGTTTTTTTTTTTTTTTTTTTTTTTTATCTGACTTCTATGATAACGTGAAAAACAATGACACCATTCTTAGGTAACAAACGAAACAGGATTGTCAAATATTTTGTTGACTTTTTTAATGTTGACCTGCATTGAATGGGATTATGAGAGGGGGGGGAGCGTGAGGGACGCGGTGGAGGAAAAAGTGGAACGAAGAATAGGAAAAGAGAGCGAGACAGATACAAAGAAAAAAAAAAGAGATTAGGAAGGAGAAAGGGAGAGATAAAAAGAAAATGGACAGATATCATTGTGCATCTTAATATTCTTATGAGAGTTTTCGGAGCATTGTAGGGCATCTGGCGTTCGGATCAGATATCAGGCATGTGACTGGTTGCTAATTGTATGCGTTGGTCTGCAACCAATCAGGAAGCAGTCTGAGAATATTTTCTAATCAAGCCAATGCTAGAAGTTGATCCAGCTGTTCTCTAAGCAATAAACAAATATATCACGGTGACGGGTCCCATCAATAACATAAGCAAAGAACGCCCGGCTAATAGCATTGAAGGGACATTTATATAGAATTTTACACAAGGACTGATTTTGGATTCTTTGGAAGGAAAGTCTACGTTTCACAAATTTCAGGATTAAGCTTTTTTTAAAGGTTATTTAACAATTTGGTGCCAAAGAGGAAAATGGGATATTACTTCACCATGGTTTGCCCATCTCTATGGGGCTTAAAGGTGCCGTTCCACCGTAACTGCTAAACTTAACAGCCTTCCAACCAAATGCAGGATGAGAAGAATCGTTCCTAGTTCTGTTGAATGCTCCAATTCTTCACAGAAGTAGTCATTTCATTCATAGAAAATCCTGCGTCACCATTTCTGCTGGGAACCCTTAAATGGTCATGTGACACAAAAGCACGCATTGATAGGTTATTGCCATAGAAACTAAAAAAAGTTGTTTTTTTATGTTATTAAACAGGATAACATAAACCACCGCCAGACCCATTTTAACGCTTATTTGATTAATATGCTCGAGAGCGCAATAAGTGTTCCGTCTGCGTAAGACAGCACCTTTGATAAACGAAGTAAACGTTAGCCAATGGCATTAGCTGTCCAATGGCGAGTTATTATTTCTATCTCTGCAAAATCCATAGGGGACATATCATATATCACGGAGTAGATAGTACACAAGGCACAAGCCAGGAGGCGATTAGCATTGCTATCTCTAGAGCAAAAATACACATGACACTCGCGGAGAGGTTATGGAACCGGTTGAGCCGTATTTAAGTCGGAGCAGCTGAGAGGTGTGAAGTGAAGGTGGCAAAAGGCAATTTCAACACAAATAATTACAATCGCAGAGACATTCGAGGACAATGCCCAGCCCGGACGCACAAATAGAAGGTTATTTGACCTCTCTCAGACATCTCTGCCTTTTCGGGGCAATCCCGTGGGGGGGGGTCCTTAAACACTTAGATTACTATGATGGAAATCAAGGGTGTGATCAAAGATATTAAGGAGGATAAAGTGCGTGGCCCATATGGCTTTCCAGCTGCTTGCTGCAAAATATGCCTATCCTATTGCCACCTATAGTATACCCCGTAGTCATATCACGCCGGGGAACCTGCTTGATGGAAACTGACAGATGCTACTGTTTGTGCTGAAGATATGAAAGCCTGAGATACAGTACTGGCAATTACAGATCAATTAGCCGGCTTTCATCTCTATATTGCATTACCCGGGAAAATAATAGCCGTCTGGTTTAGTGGCAGGAATAAGAGTATTCCTTTCTACTAGATGAGTATGAGGTTTATCGGTGCAGTAAGTGAATAATGCCATAGATATGCACCCCAAAGCTTCTTTCCACTAACAGCCCTCACTTTAGACGTTTGCAAAGATGGGGGCACGATGGATTAACTACGGTTCCTGGGTTGGAAATAAACGACAGGAAGATAAAAAGTGGTATGATACAAGAAAAGGGTTCTTAAATGTATTTTCCCCCCTTTTGTCCAAGCCTCACAAACTAAATTATACAACCTTAAATATGATATTCGCTACCTACCCCCCCCCCCCACACACCTCTGAGTGGCATGGCAAGGGGGATGATGCCGACGCTTTGTAGAGTCTGGTTTGGGTGGAAAAACACTTTTGGCCCTCTTTATTATATAACAATTATGTTATAAAAGCACTGTATCCATGCAGGTAGACAACATAGGAGACTGAGTAACTAAATGCAGATGCATTTCAACATAAACAAATGTAAAATGATGCATTTGGGAATGGCAATCAAGCATTCTTATTATATTTGGATATTAGGAAAATCCTGTATGGATAACGATTTTGAGTGCCTGCCAAAAATAGATTTTTATAAGTAAGTTGTTATCCTGTTTTTAAAAGGGGAATTAGTGTATTAGTAACATTGCCTCTTTATACATCATTGGTAAGACCACAATTTGAATATTGGGGACTAGTTTATGAAAAATACTTCATGGGACTAGAAAAGGTTCAGAGAGAGAAAAAGATGAATTAAAGGAATGGAGATCTTGGTTAGGAATGCTGACTTTCTAAATTGAGCGTGTTTATTTTGTAGAGAAGACATCTATGCGGGGATAGGATTAGTGTATATATTTACAGGTGACTCTGAAATCAAAGGTAGTATTGGCAGCTAATAGCATGTATATTATGAACAACACCGTATAATGTTGTATACTTGCCCTGATCTTGTATTTTCTTCTGTACTATAATAAATCAGCACAGGAATCAATCATGAACAGAAAACATATGTTGCAACTTGAAATGACTTCCCCCGCCTAGCCAGACCTACACATTTGATCTTCACAGTCTACAATGTATTTGACGTAACTCTTTTCCGATGATTAGTCTCCTTTTCCACCTAACCCTCCTCTCGTTGGGTAAGACATTCTGTAGAGGTGCTTAGCCCTATAATTTTCTATATGAAGGCACAGGCCAGGGTGCCATCGGCACAGAGAGACCCCATCAGGGTTCAATGAAGGAATACATTGGGAACGTGCTCTGAATTCTTTACCTCTCGATATATTCTTTATAGAATTTCTCTGTCTCTGGGAATTACGAATGGGCTTGTTGGCACCAACCCTACAAAGGCTTACTGCACATACCCTATTATTCGGTTAGGGTGAGGTACTGACCTGACTACATTCCAGCTGTCCTTAGACTGTAAACTTCTTAGCGGTTGAAGATAAGGGCTGTTGTGATCAAATAACAGCTGGAGAGCACTGGACATACCTACTCCTGCTAAAATATTAGTTTTCAAAGTTATTTTATCTCACGTGAGATAACAGGGGACAGTTTATCAGTTCCCCTTTTCAGACACTTCACGAAAACAGCTCTTTAGGATAGCGCTATACAACTACATGTTCACAATAGGATCAAAATAGCCAATTTGTTGACTTGGATCACCCTCCAACCCGCCTTTATGTCTGCCCGGGGTATATCTAGTACGCACACTCTTTAACAGAACATTGCTTTTCCAAAAGAACACACGAGTGAAGTTGCCAAACGCGATGGTGGCAGGCGTCCATTTTGAATTTCTGGAAGACCTCCCAAGAGGCTTATGAAGTGAAAAATAAACTGGGAGATTCAAGGCTTTGCATTGGGGAAAATCGCAAGTGACATAGCTTAAGGTGGTCTACAGAGCAGGTCCTTAAAATCTTTTTTTTTTGTAGAACTTTTGAGGATTATTGTTATTTTTATATATATATATTTTGCATAAAGACTTCTAGATCTGTGGACCTTAGAAGATTTTAGCAGCTATGTATGATATTCCCCCCCCCCGTTAACAGCTCGGTTGCGGAGCAGATGGGCAGTTTTGAGAATCAGTCTAGGGCAGTGGATTGTAATAAGGTCTCTACAATGCCCCCCCCCCCACCAGCATTCATCGCCTAGGTCAGCCTACAATTACTAGTTCATCAGCAACGCAAACCTGGATGTGTGCCAGAATAATTATCCTCCGCACCCTCTGTTAGGTTCTGAGCCGGACCAAGAAAGAAAGAAATAATAAAGTGGTTAAGTCTACCTCCGAAGCATGATGTCACTTGTTATATGTAATATAATAGGAGTGCGACAATGTATGTAAATGGGGGATTATTGGGACCTTGCAAGAGATTCGGCATAAAAGATAATAAACATTAACGAATTCCCCGCTACACAAAACGCGTTTGGCTCAATTCAGTGCCTAATCTGAATTGCACATTTTTGGTTCAATGCAAAGGACACACAGCTGTGAGGTTCTGCCGCTATGTTATCAGCTAAAATGCGTTTTCTCTTCGGATTAGGGTGCTTATTAAGCCTCTTCTGATTCATTGGGTACACTTTATGCTGTAAGCGTACATTCACGGAACTCACTGAAAGGTGGGGCTGGATTAACAGCAATAATAATAATAAGAACGATAATTAAAAACACCCGCTAACCAAGAATTAACATAACGGTTCTTTTTAATTAAACAGATGACTGGTAAGTGCCGTTAAATAGAATTCATAGAACTGTTCTAGCTTTTGGTTTAAGCCATTGAAGAGAACGCATTTGACGTGGGCTTTGTGACTAGCATCTAAACGAAGTCCAGCATCTAGTCCTAAGCTCAGAAAATCACTTCCGGATCTTCAAATAGTTGCACCTGGCCCACCGATACTCTTTTTTTGTCAATTATTGTGTGTTACATTACTGTTGTGAGTGAGGGGGCACAAACTGTAACATTGTAACGCTTTTATACATCTTTCCCTTTGTATCTGGCCTTCTGGGAGGTAAATGAGAACAGTAAACTGTTGCCTACGGGCTGCCACATCAGTTATGTTCTCCAGGACATGGTTTTGGCCACCACCTCTAGTGCTACTATGCAGTTCCTTGGATAGGCAAATTCCCAGCGTGCCGGTGCCCGACATTGCACCATACACACAACTTCAGTGGCTCAGAATGTTAAAATGAAAGCATCCTTGGTCTGCTTGTGGTCATCAAGGCTTGGAAATGATCTACCTTACAAAGAGAATGCACTTCTATTATCTCTTCCCGAATGCTAGAGCAGCACATACCTAAGACACATGGCTTTCCTAAATTCAGTATATGGGAAATAGTTATCTATTTATTCACATATTGTGAATAAGGCCTATTAAACAAGTTCTGTCTGCCACCAACATGGGGAAATCGACACGAGGTTGTAACGTCTCGAACATTGAACTTCAGAGCATTTTCCAGAAAAAAAACATGATTCCGTGAGCCTTTTAATACCATAATTACGAGGGCAGCTTACATGAAGGATGATGAAATTGGATGCTTTTAGAAGAAACTATTAAGCAGTAGGTTGGTGACTCACTAGCATTGTGTTCCATTAATGGAATAAGTGATTTCACGGAATCGTATTGCGATGGCTTAGCAGAAGATCCGAGGGATGGTGAGTAATGAGCTGAGGAGAGTACCTGGGGGCCGTATATATCGAGAGGAATGCATGGAAGGGTCTGCGGGTTAGTATATCTTGACCAGTTTTGAAAGGACCGATTCTGGTTCACATTGTTATATGGAGCAATCAGCAAGAACAAAAATTGGTTTCCATGGTGATAACTTCACATCTAGAACCTCACCATAGAATGTTCTTGTTTTATTAATAAGTCTCATAAGTGTAAATTGCAAAAATGATAAGGTCTGTCAATGATAATGTCTCAAACGTACCGAATGTTTATTGCCAGGATGTAGGAGCACCAGAACTAGAGGGTAGGATTTAACGTTAGAGGGTGGAAGAATGAGAGGTGGAAGAATGAGATAATTACAAGGGGGCTATAATCAACATGTTGTTTTTTCTTGATTTGTTTTGTTACATGTGACTCTTTGTTTTGAATCCCAGTGTCTAACTGGGATTCTAGCTTATTTTGGTTTCTTGGTTTGGTTGTTGAGTTGAGTGAGGCTGTTGACCCATGGAATCGCTTTCTAGGAGAGGAGGTCAAAATTGAAAACAGTGGTGGAGTTCTAAAATAGTTCTGAGCACACGGCTACATGGACCAGTCAGCTTCACGTTTACATAGTCTTACATGTCTTTAAGATGTTGCAAAGCAACTTAATCTGTTTGATGGAAAGACATGAAGAAACGGAAGATTTGCAGTCACATGCTCTTTTTCTTCAGTGAATTCCTTAACTGCCTTCAAGAGATTAAAGAAGAAGAAAACATCAAGTCTCATTTATTTTACTTCACCTGATGTCTCACAGCTCTGACGATGGAAGTGTGCAGTGGGCACGATAACAGAATTACTTCTGCTTTACATTGATTAATTAATTTATCTTGAGAAATACGAATTTTGGTTTAAAAACACATTTTATCTACAATCTGTCTTTAATCTTCCATTTGAGTCTGTATTACATGTTATTACCCCAATCTAAAGTCGCGCGTGGCTAGGATTCTATATTGTATCCACCCAAAGGAATGAAGCCAGTAGAGTTAGACGGGGATTCTAAAGAGAGAAATGTAACCTTTAGTAGGCCCTAGACAGGTCACTCTGATTTATGGCTACATTCATTTAAATGTGTTGTTATGATGTATTCTTCTAAACCTTCCAAGTGTTTCTATTGTGAATGTTGTTGTCGGCTTTTGATCATTTTTTTAACATTTAGCAAATCCTCAAAGGTGTAAGTACCTAACACGCATACATTTGCCTCTCTTATCCCCTGTCTCCTACCTCTTGCATGAGGTCTTTAGAAGTATAAATAACACACCTGGTGTTAGAGAATTAAATCTTAATTTAATGCAACACCCATGATATTGACTAATTATTATGGGAATTGAAGCTAGTTACTGTAGATATGTATTCAGGGCTACATTAAGTCTACAGTACAAATACTACCTTTTACTACAGTACCCAGAAAGATTATCAGAATTAGGGTTATTTCGTTTAGAAAAAAGACGGCTTAGGGGGGACTTAATAACTATGTATAAATATATAAGGGGGCAGTACAGAGATCACTCCCAGGACCTATTTATACCCAGGACTGTATCTATAACAAGGGGACATCCTCTACGGCTGGAGGAAAGAAGGTTTCTACACCAGCACAGACCGGGGTTCTTTACAGTAAGAGCGGTGAGACTATGGAACTCTCTGCCAGAGGAAGTGGTAATGGTAAACTCAATAAAAGAGTTCAAAAGGAGCCTGGACGTGTTTCTTGAAAGCAATAATATTACAAGTTATGGATATTAGATTAATAGGGACAGAACGTTGATCCAGGGATTTATTCTGATTGCCATATTTGGAGTCGGGAAGGAATTTCCCCCCTAGTATGGGGCAATTGGCATCTGCTTCATAAGGGTTTTTTTGCCTTCCTCTGGATCAACGCAGTAGGGACACAATATGTATATAGGTTGAACTTGATGGACTTTGGTCTTTTTTCAACCTTATGAACTATGTTACTATGTTACTATGATCTACAATAATATTTAACAGCCATATTGCTGGTTGGACCTCATGGGAATTCTAGTTATAGACTGGGGTTGTGGCGGCCTACACTACACACTAAACTGAACACCATAGGAATTGTAGACTGGGGTAGTTATGGCTGATCTTTACCACCCCAGTTATTGTAAAGCAAAGTTTTCATGTTGTGCAGGCCCATGCTGGTCTGTAGCTACTACTACCCCGGTCATATACGTTTTCTTATTAATGGGTAACTAACATTTGCTTCCCACCAGGAAAACCCTCTCCTGAACCAACAAAGGTAGGCAATGGGGAGGAGATATGGAGGTATTGGGGTGCTTGAGGAAAAGGTGGGGAGGAAATTTTGGCCCCCTGGAAATAATCCTGCAGATGCCCATGCCTAGAAACATGTTACAACATCTAAGACCTATTAGACACATGTAGTCTGCCCGTTATTCCTGACGTAAAGACTCCATAAAAGTTAAAATAATTTGTATATAATTACAGAAGAAATGTGTTTTGTCAATTGCATTGTGTAAATAAATAAACATAGCTACAGGACACAAAATCACATCAGAAGTCTGGTTAGGCCCCACCCCTAACCACTCCTTTAACCACACCCCTAAAGCAAAAGTGTCCCTTTGGCCATTTAAAACATTAAAGGCATTACGTCACGTGTCGGACTCCATTACTGCCAAGATAAAAACAGCAAGGTCTTAGTTTTCGGCGAAGGGCATCTGGAGAGGTCAGGGGTTTTGGGGGATCATAGACTCTGGAGCATCTTTGTAGATTTGTTTCTAAATAGATCCAGGGCTTTTTTTATACTCACAGTAACATTTACATAAAAGTCTTTAACAGGAACATCAGCAGAGATAAAAGTTTTAAACAATAGCTGTAAAATAAAAGCCACCTGCCAAGAAGTTCTAGTTCTGCGCATGCTGACACCTTTATGGATCTGATAATGGTTTTACAACATTTAACCGCTGTGATTGAAGGTAAGCCGTGTTATCAGGAAGCGTCATCGCGTTAAGATGAACTATTTGAACTAGATTGTGTTTTACCAATGAGTAACCAGGCCAGTCATTACTGCTCAAAGTGTCCATTGGACCCAAATGGATTGCGAACTCGGTTTCTCCAGCACACTCACACTACAACGCAGGCCCTTCTCTCACCTCCACGTATCGCTCCTTTGAAACCGGGTTTGATAGTAACAAACGGGGCTCTTGAACTTGTTAGGAAAGTAGCCATGTGTGCCGATCCCCATTAACATTTTTGGAATTGTTCACTTTGGCAAGGTGCTCAGGAATACAACCGGCCTCTACCAGAAACATGCGCTTCTACTTCAAGTGTTTTAATCACGCCAAAACAACAACACATCTTTCATGCAACAGTAACAACAAAGTAGAGGCCGGCAGCGTAGTAAATGTTTATAGCAAACATTTCACCCAACGTCCCGTAGGAACGAACGACTTTGTAACAGCGCTGTGGAATATGCTGGCTATATATATATAATATACGGCAATTAATTCATTATAAGGGTCACTGCTGTCCTTGTACAGATACATCACCTACTATCGCATAATACAGCATACAGGACCGGTGCTGGGGCGATTATTATTATTTATTTTTTTATGTAGCGCCATCAAATTCCATAGCGCTGTACAATGGGTCGACAGGACATAACAAGTAGTATGTAACATACTTTTTTTTTTTGCGTAAACCCATTCATTTCGCATGCGTAAAGGGCTTCCCTGCACCATGTGGGAAGTATATCTCACAGAAGGGAAGAAGTACTGTGTACAGCATGGGAGAAGTCGTTTTAACTTCCCGTTCTCATAATCTGCATTATTATTCCTCCCCAATTGAAGTGGCCTGCTCTTGGAGGCAGGGCTCAGCAGGGTCATATAACACAATGTTATGTGACCCCATGGTATTAGCGTGAGCAGTTTGTGTCGTGTGAGACACCCAAAGTCAGGCTGAGGCTCAGGCTGTGTGCAAGGTGTGTGATTGTGTGTTTCTGGGTATTAGAGCGAGTACAATATTTAGAACTGAGAGTATTATATTCACAAGGGTGTTTATAAATATGAATACCAGGGTCTTAACTACTGAAGGGCAAGATGGGCAGTGTGCTTGAGCCACCAAGCAGCAACACCCCATTTCCTTGAGCTTCCTGAAGACGACGCGACCATGTAACTGGAGCCAAGAGCCCTACTTAGGGCTGGATTGCCGCCGGCTAAGGGGCCCCGGCTGGATACACACTACATTTTTATACATTGTGTGGCTGCGCATATCCAGCCATCTGCCGCACGCTGACGGAACCCATGTGCCAGCAGAGCAGCAGTATCAGCAGAAGACCCTATCGGCCACCAGCCCACCTAAACCTAGTTATCACTCTGATGAGTGCCCTGGAGCTTACCTCTTTCTTTACCTTGTCAGATAAGGTCTGGCTTACATTACCTTCCGTTTCCTCTGTTCTCTGCTTGTTTTCTGCAGCACACGGTTATCTTGTCCTAAATCTATTGAACTTGGAGAGTCAAGTCGTGTTAATGTAGCCGAGGTCACCCGTTGCTTAATTTCCCCGCTGGATGACCTCTATCTTATGTGCACAAAGATCTCATGGAGGAAGACATTAAATATGGTGTCGCTCTGGAAAAAAATAATCAGTGCTGGTGTGGCCAGAACCAAACTTTCCGAGGGATAAGAACTCTAAGAACTGGTCTATCTATACTATAGATTTTATACATACATACAGTTTATTATAGATATTATACGTTCTTCAGAGCCGCACACCTGAGCTGGTATGTCTAGAGACGATAGTACTGCGTAGGTAGGCTGCCCTGGGTGAAACGAGCAATGCCAAAAGAGGACTATATTTCATAAATATTCATCATTTCTGTTTGGCAGGACAGCCACCAAGCATTGGAAACTCGTATTTATACAATTTATTGGCATTCGCGCAGTTGGCAGTGGAAGAACTGCCAGCTAGAGAGGAACCTCCTTAGGAAAGCTTACAGAGCATTGAGCGAACTTTTTAGTAAACATCTTGCTCCCAGTGCGCTATTCCCATTGTATACACCATGTCCTTGGCAAGAGTATCATTTTTTTAGGGGTGCTGCCGGAGACAAAGGAGGATTATGGAGGATCGTGCCCACTGCCCATGTTATTGAGCCCCTTTTCATGTTTTTTCATAGTTCCCTACAATGACCACCCTACAAAGGATGTCTTCATCATTCTTTAGAATAGTTCAATAAAGCATGGTGGCACCGTGGACTTGAGTTAAAGGGATACTCCAGTGTCCGAGTGAGCCCCTTGAACAATAATCACATATGAAAGTACGCATCTGCTGCATGCAAATATCAAGTGGGTGGGAAAGAGCTATTTGGGGGGATTCTTCAGAAAACGTAAAGAGACCTCTCAGCAATCATATGCATTAAAGTGCATTATAATGCCTGGGGGTATCTTACAGAGGAGACTGGAAGGTAAATTTGATGCTACATATAGTGACAGTTTTTGTATTTTCATGATAAGCTGGTTTTTCCAGTTTATGAGCTTTTGTGTCGCCAAGTTTATAAATAGAGAAAAAAAAAATATATATGATCCAGCAGTAATTAAAGTCATCTGAAAAATGATCTCTTTAAATGAAAATGGTAACTGAAATGGTCCAATGTGTATGATTTATGCCCATGGTGAATGGATCTCTCTCTGGAACTTTCAGGCTGGAGCTGAGTAATGGTAAAGTATATTTTTAAAGAGCCCTGGCACCTGACACAAATCATGCACTTAACGGGGTACTCGACATTACATGCATTTATTTATAGAGCTCCAGCACATTCCGCAGCGCTATCACAATAATGGGACAGTTTACATTAATAACATTAAACCTGACAATATCATGAACATGTTAAGACGTAGTACAGAAGGAGAAGAGGGCCCTGCACCTGTGAGCATGAATTACGGCATTTTAAGGAAAGCCTGTTTAAAAAAATAAAAATCTTGTGGCCAAATAGAATATACAATTCTAACCCTATAGAAAAAAAATAAGGCGCCAAGCAGGGTCACGTAAGGGGCATTATATGACCCAACTGCGCTCCTCAGGGTACCTGCCTCACCGCTCCTCCGCAAGAAAACATAGGGTGCCGTTCATGATGGCAGCCTTGCCCAGTTTTTACATCCATCTCCTGCAAAACCCTGGGTGCCAGGAAGTGGTGGGGTATACAATCACATGCATGGGGGACATTACTCATGCCCCACACAACTTGAAATTGATTTGTAAAGGAATTAATGTTTTTGGAACATATATCAATGCTGGTGGGCCACTGGCCAACATGGTTCCATGCGCACTGGCTCCAGCAGCAGACCGGGTGCTGCAGTATGCGGCCACCAGCTTGGTAATTCTGGCTACAAAAATGTAAGGTACAGCCTCTCATAGCCAACGGCTTTCAGTAATTATGGTCATCTAGCAGCCATCGATCCTTAAGTGCCAGGGCCAGATTGTGATCGCCAGCCCGGACCTGATTGTTATACTGTGTTTATTGTATATGCTTATGCCTGGATAATGTAACTCACTTCAAATAATTTATTGTCTGTGGAATACATCGAAAAATCTGGATGGGCCAGCCGCCATGTTGGTTCATGAGCCCCGTCCCTCGGTCCAATGCAACCCTCGAAAGAAGAACAAATTGGCTGGGAATGAAAACAGGAATATATTCCGTTACTGAAATAAATGGAAGGAATTGATGCAGTTTAGCTTGAGGGTATCAGCAGCATTCCTGCTCTACAAGCAAGTAGGAACGACGGTGGAGCTGAAGAAGATGGATGATGTAAGAAAAGCCTGTGTTTGTTTTGCAACAACTGAGGCACGTGATCACTTAGCCCTGGAGCCAATTCATCCTCGCCCATGAGTCACTGTGTATCTTGGCATAAAATGGGTTAACATTTCAAATGGAAAAGAGTGTTTATCCAGTGTAGTAATAATAAAAAAAAATGATGTAAATCATGGACGCACTCCATGTTTTCTTTGTTATAATGTTTCTAATAGACTGACAGGTCGGAAGGGAATGGAATCCCCCCCCCTGAATAGAGGCGATGAGGAAGTCTAGGAAGGGAGATGGGAGGCAGGCGCACACCCGGGGCTGCTGCGATTTAAAGAATTTGCAGACCAGAGAAACCAGCACCGAAAAAAAAGGGGAACTCCCACCATCCTGCCCAAAGTGTTTTATTACCACATTAGGTAGGTAGGTAATACACGCTGTATTGTAAATCATTTGAAATCTTGTATTTTGAGTTTCCTGGACGTTTAACATAAATAGCCATCTGGCCATGATCCTCTGGCACTCTGCAGCCTCTTTCCTTGTGCCCTGGAAGCCTCCTGGAGCTCGGAACACTACAGAGATGATGCTGCATGCAAGATATCGCGCGACATCATGAGAACATGGTGAGAACCCTGGGTTTTGGGCAGATACTACAGGTGAAGCGTTGCATCTTCAGGTCTCTGGGTCACTAATGGAAAACTCTGGGTTGCAGGAGCGTCTTTGAGGCAGGCCCCACTTGCCCCCCAAAAATAGCCCGTGTCCCGCAAAGTCGTCAGGACCCCCCCCCGCCAACGGCAGCGGCAACTTCTACCAGCACACCTGGTAGCTGGAGCCAAGAAGCTCCCAGGTATCCCAATGCTAAGGACACAACAGCAGGGTACCCTACATACTACACGGGTATACCACAAACAAGTGGGACTTCCCCTTTAAAGACATTATACCGTATATAAGGATATCTACCGCCACCAAAGGCATAGGCTGGGAACATCATGGAAATCTACCTTCCCATAACCCACTCTGATGACTGCTTCCTAAACCCAAGCAGGAAGTTGCAAACATACTTCCTGTGTTCTGCCCACATTGTGTATCCTGGAGCAAGCAATGGGCTCCCTACTTCGTGCGGTCTGTGTTCGTGTTTGCAGGACAGGGCTAGCCAGGGTGCCCCGACCCTTTCACAAGCCGTGCCTGTGAAAACAGGCCTTTGCCCAACGTATCATTAGACCTTGTGGCTGGGCCAGAAAAACAAGCTTAGGGTTCAAAAAGGCAATTGCCTCTCTGTTATGTGGCAGAGGGGGCTACCATCACCCTGGAACTGTTGCCTAAGCCTAGTCGGTCTAGGCCAGTACACAGCGCTGTATTACCTGAGTAACATTGGCTAGGAGGGATATCAAAAAATAAAAGTCAAGCAGCGTCTCAAACATTAGCAGGTTTAATGTATCGCTTATGTAGCGTCCAACCTTAGTCTAATAAACATCTCGAAAGTGTTACACCTCAGCATGTTGGTTTGCATTTCAAAATTCATTTAATTTTGTAGCGCATTAAATCAAAAGTAGTTTTACACTTTTTTTTTACTATTATGTTTGTTAATTGTGAGTAACATGAATCCTTTCAGTGCAGGAACATCTGCATTCAGCCGTACGACATTCAAAAGGTTATTACTATATATTGAGTTATATAACATTGTACAGCGCTATGGAATACGATACCAATATATAAAACACTAAGTAATAATAATATAACACCATTATATTCAACAGTGCTGTACAATGGGGTAGTATAAAAAAATGTGAACAAACCAATTGATTTGTAGCGTAAGAAGCATGGGGAATGAGGTTTTTAAATGTGTTGTTTGAACCAATGTAGCAGTATTGTATGCATTTAGAAACAAAACAAAACAAAACAAATAGTAATTAGTCGAAAAGTAAGAGAAAGTGGTTGTAAGACTGCCCCCGGCGGCCACAACCAGCACTGCAGCCTCCCCCGGACTACTGAATGTCTACTTAGTTCCCACGAGGTTCTTTGTTTATAATTTGCAAACCGGAACGAACTACTTAAAACATGTTACAGGGGGGGGGTACTTAAAGGCCTCCGCCTTCATTCGTGAAAAAAATCAATATAGAGCTACAGTAACACCAGCTGTGCTGCTATTTACACGCATTGGCACTACGTCCCGAGTGTCCTAACAGGAGTTTAAGAGCCGCTGATATTTCTTAAACCTCCCCCATCGGAATCCGTCACATGGTATCGTCTGAATCTATAAAAGGCCTTGCACAAAGTAGCAGTACCTCGTAAGTTCCCCCAGTGAGTGAGCAGTAGAGGCGTTTGGGGCTGTAGTGCAAACGGTTTAAGAACAGTATTATTTTTTTTAACGCCTTTTTTGTTTTTGTTTTGTTTTGTTTTGATGATTCTGCTTGTGATTCCTGTTCTTTTAAGACTTTTGTTGCCAAAGTTCCTGGAGTGCATTTTGTTTTAAGATCTCGTTGTGGGACTTAAAGGCTACAGGTAATCCGATGTATTGATTTTTACTGCTGGGAGGAATGCAGAGGTTGGGGCCCCAATGCAGGAATGGCAACTTTGCTCCATTTATACAGGTTCTGGGGCCTGTGGGCTTTTGTTCCTATCCCACCTCAATGATCCACCAATAATGATCCTAGCTATGGTGGACCATTGAGGTTCCTGAACCCCTCTGCACACCCCATTTAATCCTAATTCAATCATCTAGATAGAACAGTGGCTGTATCTACATGTGTGTACATTTATGTATATTTACCTATCTGTGGGTATTTAGTACATTAAATCACACAGGTGTTATACACACATAAGGGTGTGTATGTATATGTGTATGTATATATATATATATCTTTATAACACACTCAATGCTTTAAGCACATGTTTATTTTTGGATAGAAACCTCCTACTTTAAACTTTAATTTTGTCCATGTTGTTAAATTATGTGGCCGATCAGCATTTTTTCGCCGAAGACGGTAACACCCTTTTTTTGTTTTATCAGATCACAAAAGTTTCCATTGATACTCTGCACCCGCGTAGAGTGCTTTGCTAAGGGCTGGAACAATGTTGCTTCCTGGGAATTAGGTGCCCTGGCTAGAGTTTCTCCGCCGTGTAACCCAACTCCAAAGCAGCTGCTCTTATACTCTGTCGTTGTATATAAAAAAAAAAAAAAAAAAGTTATTGTGAACACCACGTCTAAGATTCTCCTACGGAGTATTTTCCGGGTTATTGTATTAGCTTTTATTCTTTCCTTTTATGTTTGTTGGGAAATAATTGATCCCTTTTGGTGGCTTGGTTCCAATCCCTATCTCTCGCCTACATGCCTAGCAAAGGGTAAACAGCCATGCACTCTCCCAGCGAACAATGAACATGTGTTTTTAGCTAGGGCATAGTTGGAGGATAGCCAATCACGCTCGTAATTCACCGTGTAGTTCCAGGGGGTTTTAAAATATTTCTAAGGCGTAAATTGGGAATTTGGATGAAATCTCAAACGGCGCGTTTATTAGATGTACAACTGCGGGAAAAGTCCTGCAAGCCAACATTATTTCACCGGTCCTCGTTTGTTTTGGGGTGCGTTGCGCTATATGCCTGATTGCAAACAGGTGGAAGTGCGGTAAATTCGATATTTCATATTTTGTGCCGCATTTTCGTTGTTCTGTATAAATACGCCTTACCGTACAAAAGTTTGGGGTCACTTAGCTGGTTTTGTGTAAATCAAGGACGTTTGTAGCTGTAACATAAAAGCAAAAGGGTTTTCTAACGGTCAATTAGGAACACAGGTGTGATAAAGGGCCTCTGTATGCCTAGATTCCACTGAAAGCCAAATCAGCCATTTCCAGCTACAGTGGTCATGTACCGTATTAACCCCATCTGCGCTGGATTTCTGATCCATTCCATGTTTTAATTTTCACAGTTTGCGTTTCTTTCAAAAACAAGGACATTTCTAAGTGACCCCAAACTTTTGGATGGCAGTGAATATATATATATATACTGTAAAAATCTAATTTATAATATTTAGAGACGAGGGTCTGCATGTTATACGTCGGTACAAAGTTTTCCTACAACTTCTGATACAAGTGTCTGTGTACCCCAAATTCTACCAGAAGACCACCCACCCACGAACAGATTTATGTAGTGTTTCTCCACGAAGTACATTTAACCTGCCGCCTTTGAAACTGGCCTTTATGGCTGAACTGGTGGTCATAAGAGATTAAAAAAAGTATAAGGCCCTTTATTTTAAAGTTGAGGTGGTATAGATCGGCCACGTGCCCAACTTTTAATATTTTTTTTTCTCATTCCAAAAGCAAAATAAATAAATAACCTGACATAAATATAATATTGTGTGGGCAAAAGGCCTTTTTCACCCAATTTTAGTTTTTTTTTCTTGATATATTTTGAGGCCAACCCTTAAGTACCAAAGTAGTGTCTCCCATCAGGTGTAGATGTGTTGTGGCCCCGCACTTGCACCCCCAATCCTCGGTTTCATTGGCCCCTGTAAGCTTTTCTAGGAGCTCTAAATCTTTCATGCAGCACTCAGGCTGGCTGATAGACTCCGGTTGCTTTATAGCCGCAGATCTGGCACGGACTTTCCTCCTCGCCTTTCCACCGTGTGGCGCTTTAATGCACTTCTGCTCGTATATTTATAGACAGGGATTGGAAAAGGGACCGTGAGAAAGTTTCTGCGTAAGTCTGAAGTACAGTATGTGGCGATGAATTCGTATAAAAACGTCTTCTCTGTACTTGTGATAACTTTACAGAGGAGGCTGGAATCGCGTGTTACGATCACAGCTCAGTTATGCATATCGCTCCTTGTGTGTGTGTGAAATGCTATATGTATCGCTTTTATGGAAATGTTTGATACAGTATACCACTCCGTCTTACCAACAATGTTTATGGAACGAATTAGAAACAGTTTTGATATCATAATATTATGATTTAATAGACATTTAGTTACTAGGCTGAATTTATCATTATTACTTTTTAATTTAATATGTGATTCCCTTGTCTTTTAATTTATTATGTGCAGGAAAATAGTTAAGTGGTGTGTATGTATGTGTGTGTGTGTGTATAATATATATATATATATATATATTAATACTGTACATATGTTCTTTTTACTCATTGTACAGTGCTATGGAATTGGGTAGCACGTTATAAATCAATAATTATATATATATAGTTTTTTGTATACATTAAAGTTTGTTCGTCGTCGCTTCTCGCTCTTGTTTTTGTTGTAATGACATTTTTCTCTTTCTGTGCTTTTTTTTTTCCCCCTTCCACTATTAACTAATGTTACAGTTCATTCACTCCTGTGTGTCTCGTTCGTTTTATTAGTAATAAAGTTGTGCGAAGAGGAAAAAAAAACAATAGCGTGTGCTGGCCAATGAGTGTATAGTGGGGCGGAGCTGTGGCATGGAAGTGTGTATGCAGGCATGCATGCCTAGTTCTTTTATTTGCTCAGTGCGGTGAGGTTGTGCCGGGAGCAGCCGGGGAAGGCAGCGGTCTGCGTAGGTACACACATGTCATGGTGTTGGAGGGGCACGGGCTGCCATGTGTATCCCCCCCAACCCTTCTTCTAGCATAGCCTCTGTCTGAACTGTTTCATATTATTCCTAGAAAACTGTATCGGCTATTTAACCCACTTACACCCATCAGGGTGTCCCTTCTGGCATCCCAGCAGACAAGTGCTGTGTGTGTATATATATATATATATGTATATATATAATGTATATGTTTTGTGTTCTGTACTAGGTTTTTGTTTACAAGACGCGGGTATGTTTCTTTTTTTATTTGTGTAGAACAATGATGTTTTTAATTAAATCTTTAACTGGCGGGGGAGGGGGAGGGAGCTCATGCCTTCATTTACTTGCACTCAAGGGGTTTTTAGTT